>APFE030653214.1:0-35288 GCA_000404065.3 Pinus taeda
TCATGCACAAAACCATAGGTGGGTCTGCCCAACCTAACATAGGGTCCAAAACCAAAATTTTCCGAGGCGCTGCCCCGGGCCCCATAAAGTGGGGTTACGGGTACCCCTCAAACCCCTTGTTAACTATGTGGAAAGAATATAACACAACCCAATAGGGCATGGACTTTGTGGGTCCTATCAACCCTCCTTCAAAACAAAAGTCTTACATCATTGTGTGCACGGACTACCTGACCAACTGGGTAGAAACAAAGGTAATCAAGGCATCAACAAAAGGAAAAGTGGCTGAGTTTTTGAGGGAAAATATCTTCTGCAAGTTTGGCTACCCAAGAGAGTTAGTCACAGATCAAGGAAGTCAGTTTACCTCTAACCTGATTGAAGACCTTCTCACTCATCACAAGATTAAGCACAGAACTTCCACCCCTTATCATCCACAAGCAAATGGATAGGTGGAAGTCACTAATAGAGCTTTGGAAGAGATTTTACACTAAAGTGGTGAGCAGCAGTAGAAAAGACTAGGCAGACTGCTTGGCTGAGGCCACCT
This sequence comes from Pinus taeda, assembly GCA_000404065.3. Taxonomy (NCBI): domain Eukaryota; kingdom Viridiplantae; phylum Streptophyta; class Pinopsida; order Pinales; family Pinaceae; genus Pinus; species Pinus taeda. The sequence goes on from APFE030653214.1 coordinate 542, forward strand.
GGGGCTACAACACTACTTGGAAAACTACAACAAGTTTCAAACCTTATGAGCTGGTCTATGGGAAGAAGGCTTTGCTATCCATAGAATTTGAATATAACACATTGACATTGGTAGCTCAGCTGGACCTAGATCTCAACCATGTACAACAGGAAATATTACTTCAGTTGAATGGACTAGATGAATAGAGAATACAGGCCCTTCTCCTCTTAGAGGTGGTCCAACTTGAAAGAAAGATATGGTATGACCAACACCTTAAAGAAAAGCAATTTCAACCAGAAGATTGGGTGATGTTATATGATTCAAGATACAAGGATTTCAAAGGAAAGCTGAGGACAAGATGGCTGGGACCATATACAATGGAGAAATGCAACAACAATAGTTCAGTCCTTATCAGGACCATTGATGAAGAAGCCATCCCCATGCTCGTCAATGGGCATCGATTGAGAATCTATAGGAAGCCCATTTCTAAGCAAGAGTTCATTGAAACTCTAGATAAATCAGTGTTGGTAGTGGAGCAGGCCCCTATCTCTCCTCCACCAACACCTTAAATAAAAAAAAAAAGGAAAAATAAAAGATCCTTGGGTGAAAACCTCTTGGCAGCGCCCTGGGCAGACAGTGAGGGTGAAAACTGCCTGGAGGCACCCCAGCTATCTCAAACTAAAAAAAAAAAAAAAGAGAGAAAAAGAAAAAAGAAAAAGAAAAATAAACCTAATTTCTGTTGAATAAATTGCAGGTTGCAGGAAGGACACTGTAGGTTAGGAGGATCGCACAAGACAAAGTCAGAGGTGAACACCAGGTTGCAAGAATCCCTCACAATCCATTCCTCCATGACCACTACCCTTTCCTAAGATTTGGTCTCATTCAGGCTAAGATTTCACCTTCTACAGGAAATTTTGTGTCTTCTACAGGAAGGTCTTGTAGAACCTACAGACAAGCCAAAATCAATCTCGGAATAGGACCCAAAGGTTGGGAATCTACCTATGAGGCCTATAAACCTCCCTTTTTCCATCCATCACCATATGTCGCCCTTTTTCCATATCTGTACACCTCCATTGCACTCAATTTTTTTTATGTTCCTGCACAGTCACATACAAAAATCTTGTTTTCTTCATATTGCCAGCAAAAACTTTTTAATGACAAATCAAGCAGTAGCTTTTCACTCACCATACCTGTTACCCTCCATCTAGACTCCTCAGTAGCAGTATAGCCTTGCTCATTTTAGCTTGCATTCTAGGAGGAGAAGTAGCTACAGGACATCCTACAGGATTCATGTAGCAGCTGATCCCTCTGAAAGACATACTCCAGAGACAGGGACAACAAAGTATGGTAGAAGAAACATGCATGGAGCTCTACTTGAACGTATGAACATTAGCAATAGCTGAGGCCAAGCACGCAGTGTGCATGCAACAACAACAAATGAAGGAATGGGTTCCAAAACCCAAAATCTGCATCACACAGCCGCAACCATGCAAGTAAGTGCCTAAACTCGTTCTTCAATTGCATAAATCATATTTTAAAGTTGCATGACTATGGGAACGGTTTGGATTGAGTGGAACTGGTGGCTAGTCAACTGGCCACCCTCGACCAGTTACATATGCTCGTGGAATCCAAACAAGCCCCATTACATTCAAAACTGTCGATTAGATGTGTAGCCAACACATGTGGAGTGTCCGATCAAGGAGAAATCGTTGGGACTGGTAGTGGTGGTGGTGGATAACAGGAGAGAGGAGGTGATGGTGGTCAGAAACATGCATAAACATTATGGTTGTGATGTTAGATCAACGGTCTGTCCGGCCACCTCATCCCCTCACCACGAATCATGCCACAGTTAAAAGACACTCAGTTGAAACATGCACCACCCTCTGTTCATTCTGCACTCACGACGTTCTCAACTGGAGTACGCACCCACCACTTCCAGAATAGTTAACCAGACGTCCTCCACTAGTTTTTCTGCCTGTTTTTGAAAATCTCCCACCTATCGGGCTCTATCGGAAGCACAGTTTCATTCTATAGGAACCGGGAGCCTTCTACAGGAAGGGTTCTACAGGAAAGACAGAGAATAGCTTTGTAAAAGGAAAACCTAGAATTTTCGTTGAATTTCAAGCTCCAAATGAGGTAGGCTCAAAAAAAATTCTCTGTGCATGATTTGTTTGTGCAAGGTGGTGAATTGAACGACATCAGATTGAAAAACCAGAGTAAAAGTTTTCCTGTGCATCGAGAAAAAACGTGAATGTTTGCCTGCATATTTCACTGAGTTTACCTAGTTTTTTCTCTGCATTCTGAAATCTCCTCATCATTTTTAAATTCTCCTGTAAGGAAGATACATGCAGCAATAGAGGCTAGCCTATGGGTGTGCAAAAAAATTGAATTTACATATCTATCTATGCACTGAGAAGAGAACTTGTGTCCTTATGCTCTGTTCTATAAAAAGAAAATTCTCCTTTTCATAAACAGATAGTCAAATTCCGGGTGACTGCAGTCTTAAAATAGGAGAATTATTGCTATTTTCTATTGTAAGGAACACACGAGAAATTCCTTCTTGGGTTCAGAAGAAACCGAACTCAGCTATCCTCTGTTTCAGTGATTGACTGTTTGTTTTCTTGAGCATTTTCTTTTCTGGTTAAAACATAAAAAGAGTGCTCAACACCATGCCAAGAGGATTCACAAGGAAAGAACCCTCAGACTCTAGCAAGTTGCATGAGCACCTTGAGGTGGTGGACCTTTTCACCTGGGCAAATTGGATATCCTTCTTTAACAAAATTCAGGGTTATGATGAGGAAATAACTGAAGAGTTTTTAATGTCCCTGAGACCACATTCAAAGACACATGCCACAGTTAGTTTTAGGGGTTTGACCCTAGAACTTACCCCTGAGTTCATCAATAGAATTTTTGGTCTACCATTGGGGCTCCCTTGGAGAAAATAGGAGAGATCATTGGATCAAGTTGCTAAGAAAACATTTTTTCTGCCCAAGGAGCATCCTGTAGAAGACAAAATTAGGGTTAGAAGGACAATCTTGCCTCCTCTCTGGAGTGAAGTTAGTTATCAAATTATGAAGTATATCACATGTGAAGGGAGGTTTAGCATCATCTATGGATATCATTTCAGGTTGTTACATGAATTAAGACATGGGATTGACTTGCCTCCAGCCAAGAAACTAAGCATCCCATATTTCCTTCTTCAGTCCTTAATTGAATGTGGTACAAATCTAAATGAAGGGATCCCATATCAGTTGGCCCACCATGGGCTCATCAAACTGTTCGTGGAAGATGCTTTACACACATACACTGTCCCCATATCTTGGGAAATCTTCAAAAACATGTCCAAGGATGATAACATTAGAACTTTGGCTGAGAACATCACCCCATCCAGCAATGAGGAAGGGGAGCAACCTGAATAAGTTGAGAAGAACAATGATGAGGGAGCATAGGACATTCAAGCAAAGGGCAAAACAAATGAAGAATAAAAAGAAAAAGAAGAATTTGGCAAGACTGCTAAGCTTAAAACAGAGGAAGAAACAACAACAAAAACAGCAAGGGAAAAGAGGATACAGAGTAGAAAGGAAAAAGCCGAGAAAGCCCAAATGAAGGTTGCCACAGCGAAAGCAGGCACCTAGAAGGAAAAGGGAAATGCACACCCAGAGATATCAGTCATATAGACATAGGCAGTGGACACAAAGATTTCTACAGGAAGCAAAGAAAAAGAACAGCAGGAAGGGAAATCTCCTGAGACGTTGACAAGGGAGGCAGCAGGTATGCTTGCTTCACTAAGCACACCTACAAAACAAAAGGAAAGAGAAAGAGGCAAACCTCCATGTACTTTAAAGGCAGGAGAAGCACAAGGATCAAAGTGGGCAAATCCCAACCACAATCAAAGGAACCAATTGTCATTGAGGACACAACCACTAAATCGAAAGAAGAGTCTCCTTCAAAGATATCTATCACCTATGAAAGAGGAAGCCCAAAAACCTCCACCTAGAGAGAGAGAATTAGGATGATGGACTCAAAGGCAGCTCTACAGGAAGTTGAAACATCTCTACAGGAAACTCTAGCTAAGTTAAAAGAGACTGAGTAATTGGAGGAGAAGGCGGCCAAACAATCACAGGGAAAAGAAAGGATCGAGGAGATACTGGAACCAAGCCCTCAGCCTAGCTTGGGCTCATATTACAACCTGTTAGAAGGTGGGAAGATCATCCCACAAAAGTTTTCTATACCACTTTTCTTTGTATTGGAACAAGAACGGGTTAGGACTCACACTTGGATGAGGATTTCCAAATCCAAGGGTATTGCAGACATAGGCCACCTAGAAGAACAACTAAAATAATCAAGATAAGAGTTGGCCATGGTGAGACACATGGAAAGCAGTCAAAGAGCCAAATTACAGGAAGAAAATGAGTTGCTAAAAAAGCAATTGTAGCTACAGGAAGGTCATAAGGAAGATAGGCCGTCCATTGTGGGAGAGCAGTAGCAGCAAGAAGGACCTCCATCAGAAAAGGAAACAACCGAGGAACAACAGAGAGAGGAAAAGTTGCAACCTGATGTTGAGATGCTAACAAAAATTCTACAGGAAAAGGAGTCACAGGCAACAGAAGAAATACAGGTTTTAAAACAACAGGTGCAAGAGAAAGAATCCCAAATGGCCTGCATGGCTAGCTGGGAAGTAGAAGCCTTACAATGTAGGAAACCTCCTCAGTGATATGTATTATATCTTAAAGATCAATGGTTGCAATTTCAAATTAATGCACTGGCCCAAAGGGGCACCATTCAATTCCAGAATTACAATCATTTCATGTATTTGTGCGACAGTAGCTTAGCTGAAGATAAGGCCAAGTTAGAAGAATTCTATTTACACAAATTGGCACTTCCAAACATGAATCTATGGGACCCCAATGCTACATTGGGAGATGTGCAACTCATGGCCATGGCCTCTTGGTTAAGCCATGAGGAAAAGAGGGCAACAGAGATTCAAAAAGTTATGGACAGGGAGCTAAGTGAGCCACTCATGATCAGAGCAGAACCAGAAGATCTCTCAGCTTTAGTATATGTCCATCAGCACCGGGCCAACAACCCTCAGGTTCTCCCAAACTACATTGAAAGGCAAGCTCAGGCCATTGCTCACTTTGAGGACATGGAAAGACTGTTTGGTGATAACTGCATTCATGCTTGCATAAGAAGATAGAACACATTGTCCCACAGTCTGAAAATAAGAGAGTACCACTCCCCAACAAGGATGCAGGAGGCTTTGGCCAGAGAACCACTTTACAAACAGTCAATGAAAAATTTGAAGGCCAACTAGATTGGCCTAAAGTTCAGTCCTCCATTGCTTTTCGGACTGCTCGAAGGGGTCAAAGAAGAAGAAGAACACAGGCAATGGGAGGAAGTAGAGAGAAAAGCAGGGTTTCATGACTGAGAAGAGGACATCACCTCAGAAGCCTAGGATGTCAGAGAGGCAGTTAAAGCAATCAAAGATGATGAGCTGGATTAGTTGCTTAGAGGATGAGCAACAGATTCAGTAGGGGGCGATGATGAGCCCCAAAAATGGGTAACTTATTGGGCTCATTTTCCCTATTATTCTCAATTAATCAACCATTCTTCATAGTTTTATGCATGCTTTTGAATATATTTATGTTAAATTGGATGAATGAGAATAGTCACTTGACCACAAAGTCTAATACGTGCTTATTGCAGATTTTTGGACATCTTTTGGACTAAGGTCAAGCATTTATGAGCAAGTTGACAGCCAAATATGAAGGAACAAGGTTGAGGATTTGTAGGAAGGGTGTCTCCTACACTAAATGACCCCTTCCTTGAGTTCTCCACCATCAGCTCAGAGTTCAATAGCCCACCAAGGATGATTTCAAGGGGCTGCCAAGCAGATTTTGTGAAGTGGCTGATTAACTACAGTTTTGAGCAGCTAAGCTCCTAAATTTAAGGAGGATTGTTGGGAGTCCTCGTGGTGCACAAGTAGGAATGCTTCAAGCCTTAGTAGTTTAGCTATTGAATAGTTGTTTTTGGCACTCTAGTGCAGCTCTGCATTTCAACTCATTTTCGAGCTCTTACTGCAAACAGTTTTGTGACATGATTATTTTTTGAGTAATGGAGATAAATTTCACTTTGCACCAGCTTTGAGCTTTCTTAGGAGGTTGTAGCTCTTGGGGTTGGGCCCAACCCAAGAGCCAGTACCTCCTTTGTGTACTTTTATGTGTTTTCCTTGCATTCATAGAATAGTTTCTGTTATTTAAGTTAAGATCTTGCTTTGTTACTTAGGTTGTTTTTTATGATTAAAATAGCTTTCCATGCTTCAGGTTGATTTGATAGTTCGGTAACAGAAAAGATCTACAAAAAGGCCATCAAGAAATCCTTGATCTCATCTCTCCCTCCTTGGGACCATGAGCTGAGACCAAGGCATATTTGCTGCCACAAAAACACTGTTTTTGCCTTTCCATGCAATTTATAGTGTTAGATTTTTAGTTGGAAAAGTTGATACCAGTTGTACTTGCATGTTTAGATCTATTCTTGCTTAGTTTCCATAGTTATCTTGCATGATTTCCTATCTATAAACTTATGTTCATCATGTTTCTGGTTTTTAAGTCAGATTAGGTCAAAATAGATAGATCTCTGGTTTTTCTAGTCTTTATTCGATCAGTTTTGAAAAATAGTGTGCAGAGCACCTATAATACAGCCCTACCTATCCTTCCTCCATCATACAACCTACTCCAACCCCTAATCCAAGATTCCTTCCCTTCATTTGCCACACTTTTCCAATTTGCCCTAATTTCTACCTTCTTGTGCAACATTGCTCCCTCCATCCTTCAACAAATCCAACTACCCCCATCACTCCTTAGCTTCATTCACCAGGTCATAGACCCCTTCACATCCTCATCCATCCTCCATTTCCACTTTCCCACTGTTTTTCCACCATCAACCCTCTAAAATCCTCTTCCGGCTCTTCCTGTAGAACTTCCTATAGAACATCCTGTAGAACCCCTGCAGACTTCCTGTAGAAGTTCACGTGATCAGTTTTTGGAGATTTGATTGTTGTGAAACTCTCTGGAAGGGTGCTAGGGAAACCTTATGCCCTCTTCTCACCTTCCCAACCTCCTGCAAGTGCCCACTCCATTTCCTTTCACTGATCAACCTCTGCACCGTCAAAAATCGTTAAAGCACATGCATAATAATTCTACAAAATTACTCAAAAATACAAAAACATGTTTTTTTACATATTTTCCTTCAAAAGTAGCTTAGTCACATGCATTTTACTTTTCCAAGAGTCAATGGCATCCATTTCCACAGCTTTCATCTCTTTGCTTGCACTAGTAGGGTTAGTCAGTAAAACTAGGGTTTGCTAGGGTTTGCATTTTCTTTCAGCTTTCAGCTTCTTTCTACAAGTAGACTAGCCTCTTTTGAGTTAGCTTTTATCCATCACAGTTAAAAGCGTCTTCTAAGAGCTCATAGAATTTTTCTTAATCTCATAGCAAACTTGTGCCAGCTGATCAAGTGACAGCCTGTGGCAAGGGCTAGTACTTGTGTATATAGCACCGTCGCTTCCAAGTTTGTTACGAACAACTGGGTTGATAAAAGTAAAGAAGGGAGTCCCAGGAGTTGCAGCATCATTGCTGCAATACTGGAGCCCACCATTTACTTTGAATTTTCTTTAGAGTATAATATCTCCTATACAGGAAGGACCACAAAAGGCAACTTCATTTTCCATTCTTTATTTTGTCTTGGTGTTGGGCTACGATCCTCCTATAGGACCTATGGCATTAGAGCGTCCTAGCAGTGTCATGTCAAGGGAATACTCATGCAACTGTGGCATAGTTCATTGTATCCCCATGGAATCCTAGACTAATTTCCTTGCAAGATCGCAAAGTCTCTAATGATGGAGGTCTCATTAGTTTCAATTTAATGGAGGTCATGTTCTGGAGGTTCGCTTGAGGTGCAACCCTGTTGTTTCTTAAGAAACCAATTTTTTGGCTGTAGAGAAATTGTGCTTAAGACATTAATAAATATTATTTACTATCACTTGTTTGTCACTTAGATATATGTTGTGTTCTCAAATGAAGGACCTGGAGACTTGGTTTTTTACTCTTAATACATGTATGACCAGAACATCTTAGAATGCCATTTGTTGCTAGATACAAATGATGAATGAAGAAAGCTTGAAGGAAAAGTTAAATAAAATATGCTGATATTTCATAGAAACTATTATCCATCACTTAGAATAATTATGGAAATGAGAACTGAATCATAGACGATATGCTGCTTAACACAGAAACTACTATTTTTGACTCTAGGAGAAGTTAAAGATAATATGTTGGTCTTTCACAGAAACTATTATCTATAACTTTAGAAAAGAAGATGGGAACTTCAAGTATCAAAGTGTTCTTTTAAGGAATTTTAACTTTATCTACATAAGCAAATAAAGACCTGCAGCTTCATTACTATACTTGAAAGAAGAAAACATAACATGACACATAACAAAGAGAGTAACAAAATTATACCCAACAATTCATGGAAATGTCTGATTCTTTCATTAATCAACAATTATATCAAGAATACAGTGGCCTAGTCTCCGGGTTCTCCAAAATTCCAACCACCAATCTTTTCTCTGTAAATTTTCCTCTTCTTATACATTATGAAATAGTTGCTGATTTCTGAAACTGTTAAACTACTAAAACTATTTCTCTAACTATCTGAATTAAAAACTATTACAGGATTTGACACCTCAAAGAACATGAAATAACAGGAACATAACTGAATTTGGAAGAGGATGATAACCATTGGCTCGCTCTGTTAATCCACTACTGGGTTCCTCTCCAAATGCTTTAATAATAATTAATCCGCTTTTACCATAATTAACTGCATTAGACTTTGACTTGTGCGAAGATTGGGGCTTGCATATATATCAGGTGCGCTTATATTGGCCAAAACATAAGGAAAACATGCCCATCTGCCTTTTCTTCGGACTTGGATTTAACATTGATTTTCCCCTTTACCAAGCGAAATTAACACAAACCTTTGGTAACTACAGAACTAAAAAAGTATTAAGTCTGCTTCATAAATCCATTAGATCCCCCTTTTCAGTGCTCCGTTGACTTCGAAATCACAATTGGCCCCTTTCCAGTGATGCATTAACGTAATGTTGGACTTACACATAATTCCTTCATACCTGCGCTTTTCTATTATATAACTTTAATAATGAAAATATAACATAAAGAATGCTTTTTCTGCGTCTAAAGTGGGCTTTGCACAACTAACAAGGCATAGCTTTATCACAATCGCAATCGGCCCTTTTCCACGTTGTATTGAACCACTTCTTAACAATCTGCAATATGACAAACGCGCTAAGTTATAAGATATAACATATAAACTATCGGGTCTGAAATCCCCATCGCTCATCGCAATCGATGCTTTCCATATATATACATATACATATACATATACATATACATATACATATACATATACATATATATAGATAGATAGATAGATAGATATAATATGTTATGCAATATGACGGACACGCCGCAATTATAAAACATAATATATATACTTTCAGGTCCAGCCCGCGATCGCAAATCGCAATCGGAATAAGTCATAAATACTATGTGATATTCGCGGACCCGCTGGTATTATAAATATAATATATATCCTTCTGGGTCTGTCATCACAAATTGCGATCGGCGGAACCCATATGCATGTATATAAAGGGCTTTTCGATACAACGGACCCACCAAACTTTTAAACACAATGTATATATTTTAGGTCCGGCTATATATGTTTTCACACTTCTTTCCTTTCTAGATCTGATATATTTCTTTATTTATTTTTCGTTTCAAGATGCACTTACATATATACATATCGGGTCTAGCTGCATGTAAACCCTTTATATTCGATTCTTTTACATTTCTTCCTTTAACGATGTCGATATATAATAAACAAAATATTTCATTTCTTTTAGACATTTCGGGAAGGATAAAGAATATAAAGGAGTTTTATTGAGTTTGAACTCCTGATAGTGATATAACTGATAAATAAACCTCAAGCACAATATAAGCTACCACAGACCCAATGACCTGGGTGAAAATGTGACTCGTTGGAGGTTCCTAGTCGCAACATAGAGCTAGTCACATTTCAGGATCGCCTCAATGAGACTTAATCATGCAATTTTCCAAACTTGTTCAAACAACTCAACGATGCATGGGAAGTCCCTAAACTGGTGCGATGATGCATTTCTCTGCTCATCATTTGGGATCAGTACATTTCATCAACTACACCTAAACAATTAGGCATGGGTATAGCCTCTTCTTCACTCAGAAAATTCTCTTTACTTATGGAATCTCCTCTTGAGATTGAATAGACACGACGACACTTGAGGTATCATTATCTGTGGTTGCCTCCTTTGATCCTGGCATCTATAGAATATCGTACCATGATTTTCTTCTTCGTTGTCACCATCACTCTCAGGAATTTTTCATCATCAAGCACTCGAATCTTAATGTATTTCCAAATATATGCTTGCATATCTTCTTGAGCTCATGGTTCCTAAGAATCTCTATCAATATCAGGTCAAAGTTTTCATTTAATGAGTTTCACTAGGGATGAGAGCCAAGGTAGTGTAAATTTGTTGACATCAGGTACCCTATGCATTCTCGTGCGTCTGTTGTCACATGAACCTAAGTAGCATCACCACAACTTCAAAGGAATGTCTCGAGCAAATGGTTTGTAACATGGTGCACTTAAAGATATAAAGGAAGCCACATATTAGAAAATCCTTCCTCACAACCATTGAACATGGTTCCTTGGTGAGCCTTAGTATATACCTTTCACTTTGACTTGGTTTATTATGGGGGGTTACAAACCCATGGCTTGTTGTGTGCATTTGGCATTTTGTGCCTAGTAAAACGCATAGTATTCATACAATTACGACTTGTGACGTGTAGTGTTAGTGTCAATTCCTTCTGTGCTTCCTCATATGACCCTTTATCCCATGACATATTCCAACTTGTCATGGCATGGTTGGACCTGCATGCCATATTTCAAGGTGGTATGAGCAACACCACAAAATAATCCAAATAATAATACAAAAAAGTAAATCTCTTTATGACTTTAGCATATCAATTTCCAATTTCGTTTTATATTTTCAATATTAGAGTTAGGTTATCAACCAAAATAAAATACTTTAGTGAACATGCTCAAGTTATCCTTAAACCAAGTAAATCTCGCAATAAATGCACTAGAGATTCTTGGGGTGGCTTTGTAAACAATTATGACTCAAATGTTGAAACATTGATTCGAATATTAACATATGACTCAAAATTTCAAGCTTCGAAGGCTAAATATGCCATGGAAAAAAAAACCTTACTCTGGGAAATAAATGTGTATGTTCATGAGCATTAAAGTAATGATGGGTGTGGTTGATGCAACTGAGAACAGTTAAAACTTGGTGGAGAGCAAGCCAATTAATGTGAGTCGAAGTGAAGCCCAAGGACATTTGGTTTAACCTCTGATTTTGTCTATGATAACATAAGGTTTAATAATATATGGACAATCCCACAATCTTCCAAACCCTAAATCAATTGAAGGCGCTAAGGAACATGTGTAGTATGGATGATGGTGCACATTATGCGTATCTTTTGTAATGACATGAGGGGAAACACTAACACAATTTATAGCGAGAGGGTCACGCGGAAATTGACCAATTCCAAAACTCGATCATAACCTTGATGGCCTGAGGCAAGCGTGGGGGAACCAAAATTTTGGAAGTACCCAAAAATTTCGATTGGTGTTGTAGTGGCTACAATAGACACTTACACCATGGAGCCTTAAAAAATCATGCAGAAAATTACTACTGGTCTCTCAAAATGTACCCTTGAAAAGCATGATGTCTGCAAGGGATGCACATTAAGGAAATATATCAAATCCACCATCCAATGTTGAGATAGTAAGAGTGGAGCAATCTTAGAGAAAGTCCACTCTGATGTATGTGGACAATTTTCTATAGCCTCTACCGCAAAACATAGGTATTATGTAAATTTTGTTGATGACTTTTCAAGAAAATGATGGATCTTCTTCATGTCAAAGAAGTATGAAGTTTTCTCAAACTTTGTTGAATTCAAAGCCTTGGTCAAAAAGGATACTGGTCATAAATTGAAAGGCCTGAGAAGTGATAATGGAGGATAATATGTATCTAACACCTTCAATGAATTTTGTGCCAAACAGGGTATTAGAAGAGAACTGATAGCACCCCATAACCCATAGAAAAATTGGGTGGCTGAAAGGAATAATGAAAACACAGTGGGAGAAGCAAGAGCCATTTTGCATGATCAGGGGTTTTGATTTCATCCACGGGAAGAAACATGAAACACTGCAATTTATTTGCATAACTAGAGTTTTGATAGAATATTTATCATGATCACACCCGAAGAAGATTTCTCTGGGAGGAATCTAGATGTATCTCATTTTCAAATTTTTTTGGTGCTATTGTGTATGGTCATGTCTCCAAGGATATCAAGAAGAGACTTAAGCCTACATGTCAGATGGGAATCTTTGTAGGATACACAGAGACACCACATAACTATAGTGTGTATTTTCCCTCACCCAGGGTGTGTGTTATATTCTTTCCGCAACTAGCCCCAGGTGTGAAGCTGGAGTTAGAGGGGGGGTGACTATGTCCCCCTTCGTTGCACCAGGAACAAAAAGGGGATCATGGGGGGCGGCAGCCCCTCCTATTGAGGGGTTTTTCAAGGGGGCAGTAGCCCCCATGCACAGGGTCCGAAGCAACCCCCTGAGAATTTTTTTTTATTGGACCCTATATTAGGTAGGTGGACATACCTATGGTTTTGTACATGGATTTCACACATGGAATTGGGCATGATGGTTTTCTGCCCATGGCATTTTATAGATCCAGTGAAGAGAACTATGGTTATGTTCTAATTTGGGCTTAATGGATTAGGGTGTATGGATGCTTCACCATGTATATCTATGTATTGTAAAATTGAAAGGAATAAAATGAAAAAACAATCTGGCAGCCCCAGTTTTTGGATCTAGGGGAAATTATCTGTGTATTTGTTTTGTGCTTCTCGCCATTTTATATTTTCTATGTTTTTTAAGAATTCATTTGCAAGTAATTTCTGCATAGGGTTAAAACCTATAGGATGATAGTAGTGAGAATAGATGTCAAATTTGATGAGGATAAGGCTATGAGATGCTCTCTAGAGTGACAGTTGAGTATCCCACCAGATGAGGAGCTTATTTCTCCAAAGGAGGAGCCTCATGGAGAGCTTCAAGTTGTTGTGGAGCAACCACATGTAGAGGAGCAGACAAGAGGTAGAGTGGAGGAACCCACTCAACTAGAATCTTCCAGAGAGGGGATGAATGGAACCAGAGAAGCTGACATATTGGTACAAGATGCATAAGAGCATGTGGGAGCTCCTAATCTCATCGCAGATAGAGGAGATCACCAAAAAAGTACACTGGGTATATGGCTCTCATGACATAACTCATTAATACAAAGCCTTATACATTTAAGGAAGCATTTTCTCAACTAGTGTGTTTTGATTCCTTAGTGGAAAAGTATGACTCCGTCATGGAGAAAAATCTATGGGAGGAAACACCGAGATCAGAGAACAAGTCAGTGGTTGGTTCCAGATGGATTTATAAAGTGCAGCATGCAATTGATGGGAGCATCGAGAATTATAAGGCTAGATTTATGGCCAAAGGATTCTCTCAGGTAGAGGGAATGGACTATGAGGAAACATTTGCACCAATGGCAAGATATTCCTCGATCAGAACCATTCTAGCATTGGCTGTGAAGATGGGGTGGTGGATACACGAGATGGATGTGAAGACCACCTTTCTCAATAGTGTTGTTGAGGAAGAAATTTACATAGAGTATCCAAAGGGATTTGAAAAATATGACAAGGAGCCACATCTGTATAGATTGAGGAGAGCCTTATATGGTCTCATACAAGCACCCCGAGCATGGGACACTCGGATCAACACATATCTTAGTGGATTTGGCTTCACCAAAAGTGAGGGAGATGCCAATCTATACCACATTGTGGTAGATGGTAAGTTTCTTATCTTGGTTTTGTATGTTGATGACTTGATACTTACGAGGGATGAGTAGTTGATCCACTCTTGCAAGGAAGACCTTGCAAGAGAATTTGAGATGAAGGACATGGGCTTGGTGCATTACTTCCTTGAGATGGAATTATGGAAGGGCGATTTTGAGATATTTGTGAGTTAGGGGAAGTACACATCTGAAATACTTTAGAGATTTCACATGGAGAATTACAGCTTATGGACACATCTATAGCTACAAACTAGAGGAATGAGAGTTCTTTTTCAGGAGACGTAGTAGATGCTACCACCTACAGAAAGCTTATGGGATCCTTGATGTATCTACTGAACACAAGGCCCCGACATATGCTATGCATTTATTCAGTTGATTCAAGCCCTTGTGAATCCTACCAAGTTGTATTAGAAGGCAACAAATCATGTGTTACAGTACCTCATAGGCATAATCGAGTATGGGTTATGGTACAAGAGGATAGAGGGAGTGAAGCTCCAAAGATTCAATGATGCAGATTGGGTAGGGATTCCATTGGACAAGGAAAGTACTTCAAGTGTTATCTTAAGTGTTTGGTTTGCATCTATTTCTTGGTATAGCAGGAAACAGAGGTCCATGGCACTCAGCTCAATAGAGACTGAATACATGGCTACAAGTCAAGCATCTTGTGAGGCAATATGGGTGAGTAAAATACTTGTTGGTCTTTTTTATTAGGATATGGATCCAACGGCGATTTATTGTGATAATCGGAGTTGTATCAAACTCTCTGAGAATCCATTATTTCATAATAATTCCAGGCACATTGATATTAGGTACCATCAGTTGCAGGATTGTGTGCAAAGGAAAATTATGATGCTACAATGCATTCCAACTTAGGAGAATTATGATGCTACAATGCATTCCAACTCAGGAGAAAGATGCAAATATCTTGACAAAGGCTTTGTCAAGAGGAAAATTCGAATTCCATAGGTGCAGGATAGGGGTGGTCCAAAATCACTTTCTTGCTAGGAGGGAGTGTTGGAAATTGTAGCAATAAAGGCTAAATTTGACTTTTTCCTTAGTCAAATTTAGTAAATCGATTTTCCACGTCAATAGGATTACTTGGATTGTAGTTAACTTGTGTGACATGGATTTGTCTACTAGTTTACTCTGTAAATTTCATTTATAGGCTAGAATTAGACTTGTGAATGTAGTGATTACCAAAATTTAGCAATCTAGTTCAGTTATTTTTAGCTTGACTCATTTAACTAAGCTCAAGCAACTATTTTAGTCAGTTAAAGGTCAATTAAGTAGTAGAACTATTGTTAACTTGATGATCTCTCAATTAAACTAGTCAATCAGCTAAAAATAGACCAGACATTCATGGAACTCGAATTTCCTAGCTGGAGTAGAGAAAAAGGAACATTGAAATTATAAATTGTATACTATTTGAGTGTACAAGCTTGGATGTTAAGCAAGTGAATCAATCCTTGGGAATTGCACAAGCAAATAGGATAAAATTCCTATATTTTTGGAGCTAATTTCCTATAGAATTGCACAACAAAATAGGAGCAATGTGGGGACTTGAATTGGCTATGTGTTGGACAGAGAAGCACAATCAATAGGAGAATAGGTTTAGAGTCCACGGTGTGCTTCAGGATCGAAGAAAGACACTATAATAGTTTTTGACTCTCTTCTGATAAATGAAAAGCAGTGGAGGTGTTTTTCCTAGTTGGGGTTCCCCTATAAAGCATTGTGTTCATGTGGTGTTTTAATGGTTGCATGGCATTGCATGTGTTTCTAAATTGTGATTTCAATTCTCCATAATAGTAGAGGAAATTTGTAATCTCTTGATTTTAGTTTGATTTCATCAATAGTAGAAAATTTATATTAATTTCTACAACAAGGGTCCTCCCTCAATAGATAAGCCATTAGAGATAGTGTTATTACCTTGAAAGGGTGTTCTCTATCACCCATGACCCAAATGCACAAGTTTCTCACAAATATATCATTAAGGAGGATTTGTCCTAGGCATTGTGTGCCACGTCTATCTTGGAATTTTTAAGAAGCTACTCCACATAGATAAAGGAAATATTAACAATGATAGGTGTATTGTATTGCTCAAATAGGAGTCTTGTCACATTTGACATGAACACAAGTCAACATCGACTTTCCCACTAGACTTCTTTCCAAGTCCATGTTATAGTTCTTCATAAGGATGTTTTTCAAACACATATGGATGAAAGGTGGTTATGCTTGCTTGATTTCCATGTCATACAATAATATTCCTAGTTCTCCAAAACGCATGCTATGAAGTGTCACGGTCCAAGCCTTCAATGGTCATACCTTTCAATCGAAAGGAATTCTCACTAAATTATCCATAGAGCTAGGAGATAAAACTATCTCGATCAAGGTTAAGGTAGTATATGTTCCACACAATTATAATTTTTTCCTTGGTTGTAGTTGGTTATATGAAATAACAATTATGGTCTCAATGGTCTTTCATATTCTTCACTTTCCACATAATGGGAAGGTGGCAACCATTAACCAACTTGTTTACTACACAGCTAATACCATGACAAGCATTGATAAGCATGTACTATTTATAAGTGAATCCATACAAAGTTATGGATTCATGGGGATGCTTAAAGATTCATCATTCATGTGTTCATCTCCCATTCCCCTTGCATTCACCTTTGAAACCATATATCCTATTAACGTGATCTTCTCTATCACCATTGTATTTCGTAGGTCTCATTATCCTTACTTGGTGCCCATTGAAGATTAATTCCAAGGGACTATCATGTTTCTTCTAATAGAAGATACTACCTCTCTATTGATCCTGTTAACACCTATTGACATTGATCATAACTCCACCATAATATGGAATATGATCAATATATTTTTCCCACATGGGTCATCACTCTCCTTATTTTTCTTGACTTGCTTGACCTTAAGCTTCCTTCAAAAGAGAACATCTTAGAGGTAATGGCTTCAATTGATAATCCAAGGGAGGATATGCCTTATCATGCATTTGTTTTTCCTAATTTAGAAATGGTGTATATTGATACACTAAATCTTAAATTGTGGCAAGGGTCCTTTCTTGGATCATGAAGTGAAGTGCCACCCTTGGACCAAGTCAAGTCTTGTATTTCTATTCAATTCGTCATAAATTATAAATTCTAGATCTACACATCAACAAGTGTCTTGTACGTCCATCTTGTCATGATGGTCATCATCAAGGAGTTGTGCTAGGTCATAAGACTACTTACCCTTCATGTCTTCAAGTGGTTCCTAATAATTGCATGGTTCTTGGATCTCATTGAAATAAAAAAGCTTGAGTAACATGTCACTTTAGGTATATTTGGTTTATCCTTGGCATGGTGTGCCATATTTTTCCAAAATATCCCATGGCTTCATTAATGTCAATAAAGATCCTTGAGTTATGCATAATAGTGGACCTTACATTGTGTAACCTATCGAATTACATATTGTTTTTTATATTATGTATTTTAGTTTTTGGTGTGTGATGTGAGTGATTTTTACTTTCTATGTGTTGGTTATTTCAATTCAATGACTATCATGTTTAGTGCTTGATTTTCATTTGTTACTAATATCTGGTTCACCCTCATCAAAGGCACACCCATCGAGAGGCTAGTACGTTACATACATTAGTCCTTTAGATATGTTGATATGTGTCACAATAATTGAGTGTTCATGCAAGCATACATGTCACAAGACATGGATTTCCACTCATATATATGGAAGTTGGAACTAAGACTTGAACTATTCATAGCTAATTAATCGTATCTAAAAATACAAGAAATACATTATAAAATAAAATAAAAAAAGCATGCGCTTGTTCTTACCTAATCCATTCTTCATTTCTTTCATTATGTGATTTAACCTTGGGTCTAGTGTTTCTAGAATATTTTTATAAGACAAAGTGGCATTTTTGTGATGACATCGATTAAACATGATGTGTGCATTTTCAAAATTGGTATATAGGGATAGTTCTTTCACTAAATTGTTTCCTTACATTATTGACCATCTTTGTTGCCATTGATGCACCTTAGGCTTGATACCACCATATTAAAACATTATCCCCTCCTTCATGCACATTGTAACTTGTCAATTAGTGCATACCTTTCATTTGAGCCCTAGAGTAGCACTCTATTACCATTTTGGTGCCCATGTTGTGAAAAAAATCATAGGCCCATGAATCCTCCTTTAGACCCTTCATGACTCAAATGTGTGCCTCATTCTTCTCTCTTCACCTTGATTTTGGCTATATCCTGAGGAGATTCCCAAACATCTTTCTATTTATCTATGGTTACATTTGCATATTGTTGCTAATGCCTGAATTCCTACTGCCACACTACTATTTTCTTTAACCCCATTCACCACCATTGTGGTCACCCTTGAATTCTTGCCATTTTTATTCATTTTTCTTCGATTTTTCAACCTCACCTATCTTGGAGAGACCACTACGTGAGTTGTTTCACCTTGCTAGACCCTTTTCTCCACTTCACTTAGGTCTGTTACAATAGCATGGAAGTATATGTTAACCGTTGTGTGACTTACATTTAATATATAAAGTGGATAACAACAAGACAAGCATGGGAATTTTTCATTAATATTTTCACTAAAAAGTGGCAACTATCAGTTATGTTTCTCTTAAACATGGAACCTATTTTCATCATCATTTTATAGTTGAGCTTTCCCATGAGTCATACCATTAGTATGATTCATTTACTCCTCTCACTAGGTACACTTCCCAGTCACCATGGAGAACACTTCAATGCCTCATGTGTAGTTGGAATATATCATTATTTCATTTGCATCAATGTTGCTAATTAAGTTACATTCATTAGTCCTCTAGATATGTTGATATTTGCCATAATAATTGAGTGTTCATGCAAGCATGCATGTCACAAGACATGGATTTCCACTCGTATATATGGAAGTTGGGACTAAGACTTGAACTATTCATAGCTAATTAATCGTATCTAAAAATACAAAAAAATATATATATAAAAAAAAACATGCCCTTGTTCCTACGTAATCCATGCTTCATTTCTTTCATTATGTGATTTAACCTTGGGTCTAGTGTTTTTAGAATATTTTTATAAGACAAAGTGGTGTTTTTGTGATGACATCGAGTAAACATGATGTGTGCATTTTCAAAATTGGTATATAGGGATAGTTCTTGCCCTACATTGTTTCCTTACATTATTGACCATATTTGTTGCCATAGATGCGCCTTAAGCTTGATCCCACCATATTACAACATTATCCCTTCCTTCTTGCACATTGTAACTTGTCAAGTAGTGCATACCTTTCATGTGAGCCCTAGAGTAGCACTCTATTACCATTTTGGTGCCCATGCTTTGAAAAAAATCATAGGCCCATGAATCCTCGTTTAGACCCTTCATGACTCAAATTTGTACCTCATTCTTCTCTCTTCACCTTGATTTTGGCTATATCCTGAGGAGATTCCAAACATCTTTCTATTTATTTATGGTTACCTTTTCATATTGTTGCTAATGTCTGAATTCCTATCGCCATACTACTATTTTCTTTAACCCCATTCACCACCACTGTGGTCACTCTTGAATTCTTGCCATTTTTATTCCATTTTCTTCTATTTTTCAACCTCACCTATCTTGGAGAGAACACTATGTGATTTGTTTTAACTTGCTGAACCCTTTTCTTCACTTCACTTAGGTTCGTTCCAATAGCCTGGAAGTATATGTTAACCATTGTCTGACTTACATTTAATATATAAAGTGGATAACAACAAGAAAAGCATGGGCATTTTTCATTAATATTTTCACTAAGAAGTGGCAACTATCAGTTATGTTTCCCTTAAACATGGAACCTATTTTCATCATCTTTTTATAGTTGAGCTTTCCCATGAGTCATACCATTAGTATGATTCATTTACTCCTTTGACTAGGTACATTTCCGAGTCACCATGGAGAACGCTTCAATGCCTTATGTGTAGTTGGAATATATCATTGTTTCATTTCCATCAATGTTGCTAAGATATTCCTATGTCATGTAAACTATGTTCAAGGGAATTTTAAGCTTGAGTTGGCCATTTTTTGTTGTGTTGATGCTTTGTGTCATCCATCACTATGTCAATTGTACTTCATGACTCTATGTCTTCACATCATATCTTAATTCTTATTGCATGTAAATTTATGGGGGATACACTTTGTTTCATCTCCACAAATGGGGCATACATTGAGCCCCTCCCTTGACAAATGTCTTCCTATGAACATCAACTCATTATCTTGGAGAGAGATCTAGAAACCAACTAGTATCTTGGAGCTTGCAAACATCAATGGAATTTTTCCTAATGATCAATATTAGTGATTTTACCTCATTGGCACCTAATAAATTATTTCTTGGAATGTTCAACTTCATCTCATCTATTCATGCGCACTAGATTATACTAAGTACTCTAGGGTCCACTTTTATCATTGGTGGGTCCCATTATATCCCTTAATGGTTTTCCTTATTGGTTGGTAATCACATAGTTTCTTCTATGCTTTAATTCGATCACATATTCATATATTATATAATCATACCATCAATAGTTTTGGATTCAAGACAATGGACCCCAAGGGCAATTACTCCTTCATGGTAGCTCTCCCAAGTTGTGATGGAGCATGTCAATATGGTATGAAAACCTTAAGGACTACATTAGCACTCTCATTAGTTCTAGATGTATTCTTCAATTATACTATGACATATATCCACATTATATATGCTCATGTCTATGATCTCTTTTATGACATGGATCCACCATGTACTTTTTCATGCCCACGGTATTGCATATTGTTACATGTACTTGCAGTTTATTTTGTTGGTGGCCATGGTTTGTCCTCTATTGTACTTAGAACAGGTATGCCTACTTTAGGGATGATTTATATATATAATTAGTTTATGATTGGTTACATTTATTTCTATTTCTTTGATCCAAGATATCCTTACATATGCCACTCTACTCACGATCAATTTTGTAATGTACTTTATCGATTAGTTTCTCTTATGACCTCATATATTAGGGGGCATCTATTATTTTGTATTATTGTCCTTACAGGGAAGTTATTAGATGTTATGTGGAAAAAAATATATAATTGAGTAATTTCTTATAACTATTTCACAAGAAAAATAATTATTTTAACACGATTTTATAATTTAGAAGAAGTCATAATTGAAAATAATATTCATAATGAACTATGAAAAGCTCATGATTTAGTGTGGAACTTGAGAGAAAAATGCATAATAGAGAAAAAATTCATTATAACCTAGAATTGAGCATGGAACTTATCTATGAATTATAATTCCTTAGTTCACATGAAATGAAGTCTATCTGTGGCTTGTATCCACCCAATTCACATGCCATCAATCCTATCCCTAACTCTTCTAAATTCCTATAAGAATATGCCAAATTGGAGGATAGGGGAACTTAGAATATGTGAGTGAAAATGTTATTGGAATAGAGTTGTTAGCTATAGAAGATGTCTTAAGGGGCGTATAGCAAGGAGGATCTTCAACCAAGACTCAAGATATAATATGATTGTTGTAATGTTATTCCCTCAATATTTATATGGATCTATATAATTTCTCCTTCCATCATATGTTTTATTCAATTATATATACAAATGAATGGACTGTCTAATGTTTCTTGACTACATTAGGTTATATTTAATTATAATTAACATCCCTACTTGCTTGAAAAGTTCGGGAATGGCATATTTGTTTCCTCATGTGTATGTAGCAAGTCTTAGGAGATGGAGCTTTGAATCTCTAGAGCTACATTAGTCAAATTCCATAAGAAAAACATTTAGGAAGAGGGTGTGTGTCATGACGCCTCTTCTCATAGCATAAAAGTAGATTGAATTCAATAGATCTAGAGGGATTTTGTGTAATTATCTAGCATCCTCTTTTTCACTGATCTCATTAGATCAAAGAGTGGATATTATTATCTATACAAAGAATTTTCTAGAACTATTGGACATAAATGAAGGATCCAAGAATGAAACCATGAGTATTTTGGTCTAAATATAATTTGTTATTTTTGTAGTTTATGATATTGAGTAAGAAGAACCCAAAGTATGTAAGACTTGACTTCGTGAATTTATAAGACTTGAGAGCATTAACCACTTTATTTTTAAAAATAAAATAAAAAATTAAACTGAAGGAAACTTAAAACACTACAATAAATTTTTATTTTATCATAACATTATAATACAAAAAACAAAATAAATATTTTCGATATTAAAATCAATACATATGATATTTATAATAAAATTAATACCTAATCTCATATAAAATATTCATACAATTAACAAATTGATATAAAATACATTATATATAACATTCAGGAATTTTATAACTCAATTATTTTCAACACCTTCTTATTTGTTTCAAATTTCATTTAGCTTAATTTTATCACTTTCATTTGTACCATATTGAAATATAAAAATAAAATTCAAAATCTATAAGGGATATTGCATTGAGCTTTTGGTGAAATCTTGACCAAACAAAATTTCAAAATTTTTGAAATTTTTATAGTTGAACATTACAAATTAGAATTTATTATTTTTAAAAAATAACTTAATTTATTTTTCATTAATTTGATTGACAGTTAAATTAAACATGGTATTGTTGATTGAATTGTTTAATAAACATTTGCAATAATAATGTACTTATAGTCCGTTTATAAAATCTTATTCAATTATATTTTTTTATTAAATAGCATGAATAGCTTTTACATGAAGGATATGAAGAAAGAAACAGTAGAACTAAGACTTACATCCTTTCCCCAGAATTCAATACCACCTAACGAAATTAATAATTAATTGTGTCACTCTACGTGTGAATATGTGGACATCTGCGTGTCTTGTCTGCATGGATATTGGTTACCAAACTTTCTCGTGGATTTATTTGCCCACCCCGACCATTTCTTACTCCACTATTATGGCATTTCATTCAATGAGTACGTCGTTTCATTCTATAACATCAATTTAGTTACATAAATTTGATTTTTAGCTGTTACATAACGAATGGGTCCATCATAGCTCATGATTGTATATAATAGCTATACCTATATAGTAGGTCAATTTTTATAAATGTGATAAATATGACTAATAAAAAGGCTTAGACCTAAAACATATTACACCATTTTAAACCGATACTACCGGGCTTATCCTTGGTTTTCTGGAGTTGATTAATGAAAGGGCTTTGGCCATAACATAATACACCATTTTTGGAACAAACAAATTATCAATAAAGTTAAATATATATTTCATCTATATTTTATGGTTCCTTCATGGTTCCATACAATTGAGTATTTATCTAATTATATATTTATTTACAAAATTATTAAATAAGTCTATATATCTCACTTTTGTCACACAATTCAGTATATTTTTTTATATAGAATATAAAGTTTCAATTTATATTTAGTAATTAAATATTAAAAAGTTTTTTTTTTCATTTTTTCCCCCCATTTTTAAATTTCTTTGAACAATGATGGTGGTGATCTCTAAACACTAGATTATTTCTTTATAAGAAAACATAATGATTTTTTTATATTTATGTCTTTGGTAGTTTAGTCCATTTTTATCTGTGATTTTGATTTTTTTAATTTAATAAAAATAATATAATATTAATCTCTAAACATTATATTCTTTGCATTATAAGAAAATTAAATAATGATTTTTTTATAATTACCCGTGTCTAATTTAGTCCTTATTTTATCCAGTATTTTGAAAATTCTTTGAATCAAGGGTGAAAATTTGTATAATTTGTATTTCAAAAATTATATCTATAGAATCCTTTACTTACTCTAAAATCTATGTTAAATATTAACTAATTGATATTTATATTTATGCATAATACAGTGGTTAATTAAACTATTTTAAATATTTTTATAACATCAATATTTTATTTTTTAAATAATAAATATTATTATTTTCAATATTAACCAATTTAATTAAAATAAAATTTACAATAAAGTAAATAATATAGTATTAATTTTCTCAAATGATTTTTGGTAGAGAATCTCAAACAGGCATTTGTATCTCAAATACACTTTTTTTTTAGTACAATTTATTATTGACTTAAGTTTTTAAAACAAAAATAACTCTAATTGTGATATTGACCATACTTATTTCTGCAAGGAACATACTTAATTATTTGCATGGAATAACAATATTTCTCAACAAAAAATTCTAAATTATTGACTAATTCAAATGCTTTTATTATTTTGCTTCCATAAAATCTGTAATATACCCACTCTCATACTTATTTCTGCAAGGAACATACTTAATTATTTGCATGGAATAACAATGATTCTCAACAAAGAAATTCTAAATTATTGACTAATTCAAATGTTTTTATTATTTTACTTTCATAAAATCTGTAATATACTTACTCTCGCTAAATTTACAAAGTATAGTAACTAATTCTTTTAATATATAACAACAATGATAAAATAATTTTACTATTTTTTACTAAACTACAAAAAAAACTACTATTTAACGCTTGTTATATAGAATTTCATTCTTTTAACTATAATATTCCATTTATACTTATAGTAAATCTTATTACTATAAATAACTACAAACATTTATATCAATATAATGACAAACTCGATGAAAACATAAAAATTTATAACTCCTGATTCTTATAAATCAATATAAATATAATAATATTGAAAACTTCAATTGATATATGTTTTGCCCAGAAACTTATGTAACGAAGCATCAGCCCAACTTAACTTCGAGTATCTGTCCCATTATTCGCTTCACTGATGATGATGCTATGATAATAAACCAATGTTAAAGCGTTCACTGAAATCTCTGCCTTATTTGAACTGCAGATTTTTCATTACCTAGGTACCAACTCGCTAATGGAATCGGTGGCATTAGATGCAGGAGTCGAAGGAGTGTGAGGGGATGACATAGAAGATCCGGAACTGCTTATTTTGGTGGTTTGGGAAACGTACGAATTCACGAAAGCAGGCTTCGTGGGATCCGGTAAGTACGTCACGGAATCAATTGAAAGCATCAAATTGACGGTAGACATCAGTGGGCGAAGATGGGATTCGGCTTGTGTGCACAAAAGGCCAACATGAATGCATCTCAAGGCTTGCGCCTCATCGCAAGTTTCAATTATAGCTGGATCAATCACTTGCACGATATTTCCTCCATCGTATGATCTCCATGCCTGCATTAACACAACGAGTTTGTCATTATGATAAGGTATATATACACTTCGGACATATCCAAAAGATGGAATGTGAAATCCCTAAACGGTTTATAGATGAACAAAACAACACGGTACAGTTATGCTGAGTTCCATATACAACGGAAACAGTATCTCACCCATCCCAAAAGAATCTGCATTTCAGTTGAGAAATTGTAATCGGTGTTCTTTCTTCCGGCGATAATTTCCAGGAGAAGAATGCCAAAGCTATACACATCGGCTTTTATAGATAATTGTCCCTGCATAGCATACTCTGGTGGAATATACCCGCTGCATATCCAATGTACAATGTCAAAGATTACATAATAGGGAAGAAAGAAAAAAAATTACTTAAACTGTGGTTGTATCTGCATTGAAAACTGTGGTTGTATATGTTAGAAAGTAAAAGCTTAACCGAAAATGTAAGTCTCCAAAAACAATACAAAGATGACATAACTTTAAAGTACAATTTCAGTATTCTCAATTCTCTAGAAACGAAATGAGCATAGAGTAAAACATATGCATTGACAATGTATGAGATATTGAAATCTTACTAAGTTCCAGCAACTCCTGTGCTGACGTGAGTTTCGTCTTCAGGGAAAAGTCTTGCTAAGCCAAAATCTGATATCTTTGGGTTCAGTTGTTCGTCCAGCAACACGTTGCTTGCTTTGATGTCCCGATGAATAATCCGCAACGGAGAATCCTGGTGAAGATAGAGAAGCCCACGAGCTACTCCCATTATGATGTTGTAACGCTTCGGCCAATCAAGCCTTCTGCGTCTGTTTGGATCTGTATCCATGAATGGGCTTTCATTACATGCATTCTTGGAACATTAATGTTATCTATCTACATCGATAATATAATGGAAATCACTCACCGAATAGGACTTTATCGAGGCTCTTATTGGGTAAGTACTCATAAACAAGCAACCTTTCTGACCCCTCTGCGCAACAGCCTAGTAGATTCACAAGATTTTTATGTTGAATTTTGGCCATAAGTTTAATTTCATTCAGAAATTCTTTTCTGCCTTGCATAGATTTTAAAGACAGCTTTTTCACGGCTATTTCGTTTCCATGCTGAGTAGTTCCCTGAGAGATTCAAACCACAATTTCTGTATGAAACTTTTGTAAAATAATTAAACTTAATATTTTGCTTAATTTTCTTGCAAAATATTTGTTATCAATCTAATAATCTATATCCAACCGTCATGGGTGTAATTAGAGCATCTGCATATTTTCTATAATTTAAGATTGTAAAAATAACTGGTAGTAGCCTTCGAATTAGCCCATGTTACCTTGTATACAGGGCCAAAGCCTCCCTCTCCCAGCTTGTTATCATCATGAAAGTTTCTCGTAGCAGCTACTAATGTTTCCATTGTAAATACCATTTGTCGATCATGACCGAGCAATATGCTTTCCTCGTGACGATCTATACCATGGAAACACAGTTAAAAGTTATATTATAAAACATGAAAACAAAAATTCAATTTTATAATTTTTAACCAGGAATGGGTCTGGGACGAGGATTACAGTGCTATGCCTATGAAAATATAATAAGTCAAAACAATTATCAATTTTTGCTGTCTTAATATAAAATATAAATATACTATTAGTATATCATGTATCATAATAAAGGGGGGGGAGTACAGTTTAAAATTTATGAATTTGAGATTATATATATTAATTTAAATAATTTTAATAATGATATTAATATTAATATTTAACAACCTGAGTTATTATGATTCTTACTTGTATAAAAAAATACTAAATATTTATTTTTATAATATTTTTAAAATATTATTTTGTATAATTAGAAATCACTTTGGAAAAAATTAAAAAAAATATCTCTTACTTTAAATTAAATTTATAAACTTTAATTATATTAATTGGTTAATATTTTTTAAAATATTGATGATGATGATGATGATTAACGTCCACTAAGACTAAGAGTCTAATTGTAATTCTTTAGAATATTATTTATGTGCTCAAAAAGAAGGTAAGTCTAAAAGATTAGAAGTGTGACAAACGTTAGAGAAATGAAAGCTGATGTGAGTAAGAGTCGGATAATCTAAAAGAAAGTGTTTTTCATCCTCCACTTTCTTAGTAACGCAAAGCTAGCAAATTCTATCATCTTAGGGAGCCTTGGGAGTAGACCACCCCTGGTCTCACTCAGCAGTTCATGAAAGTTAGTTCTAATCTTAGCAATGTTCATCTTTTTCTTTGAGTTGGTCAAAATAGAAAGATAATTCTAGTTCTCAAGGATGGGGTTGAACACCTCCTAATAATATTTTAGCTTCCTTTTACCCTCCATCTCTTTATCGTCGCATAACTTATCCTTAAATTTGGAGGTGATAGTATTGTTGACACTATCCTTGCTTCCCATGATGATCTCCTCATTTATTCCTAAGTGGTTGAGCCAATACTTGGCATCCTTATGTCACCCACGCTTGAGGCCAAGGTAGAGGTTTTGACTAAAGTTAGAAGCAATTGTAGGAAGCCTCTTGGATTCCATGTTTTAAAGCTTCTTCTTATACATTAGATATTTTTAAAAAATCTTGTTTTCAATAAGAGAGAGGTCGACTTCGATCAGGAGGATAGGATAGGGGGTATTTCCCTTGATCTTGAGGTTGTAGGTTATCAATTTTGAATCATGTCAATCTTTCTCCAAGACTCTTTGGATATACTGCAACCCTAGACTTCACAACCATATAGGACAATAGGGGTGATGAGTGTTTCAAAGAGGAATGTTTTTTTACTCCAAATACAAATATTGACATCCTTACAATTATTTTCAAGCACGTAATAAGCTTTCCAGCGTCCAATAATCCTTTTCTTAATGTTGTAGTCCCAGTTGAGGTGATATGGAATGTCAATACCCAAATATTTATAAGAAGATACATGTTCCAAGAAATTGTCATCATAGACGAAATTTCCATGGGTGACCTTTTTGGATTTAATTATCATGATTTAGTCTTGTCGGCATTAACTATCATACCCATCTTGGAGAAATAGTCACGAAGAGTCTTAAATTGCTTGTCCAAGTCCTCATGGCTTCTAGCAAGAAGAACAATATCATCAGTGTAGAGGACAAGAGTGATGATAATACGAGCAAGCTGAGTTCCTTTGCAGCCCGCAATTTCCAAACTTATCTATGTAAATACCAAAAAGGGTATGGGAAAGGGGACACCCTTACTTAACCCCGATATTGCATTTAACATCTTTAGACCACCCTTCGGTGGTCTTAATCTTGGCAACAACCGTCTTGTAGAGGAAAATCACAACAATCTTTAACTCAGGAGGAATCATGATCTCATCAAGTCTTTTCCAAAGCTTATCCCCAGAAACAGTCTCAAAGGATTTTCTAAAATCCACATAGCAACAAAATAGATCAGCTTTACTATTGCGACATCCCTCGGCAATGATCCTGAGAGTGACGAGATGGTTAATGGTTGAGTGGTATCTCCTAAAACTAGCTTTCCCTTTAGCTCTTTTGCCATGGATTTCCAGTCAATGGCTAATCTTCTTTTCCAAAATGAGACCATAAAGCTTAGTTAAGATGTGGCTAATCATAATGGTCTTGTAATTAGCGAGAACGGTTTTATCCCCATTTTTAAAGATAGGCACAATAAGACTTTGCATCCAAGGCTAATGGAAGCCATGCTTTTCATCCAAATTGAGAATCTTGTGTAGATGAGGAATGAGGATAGATCTTCCTAGCTTTAAGATCTCAGCTTGGTATCCTTCAATGTATTTAGCTTTCCCCCTAGCATTCTTATTAATCACAGACTCAACTTCCTCAAGAGAAAAGATATATTCCTCAATAGGAGTGCTAACGATGTTGTTCATGGTGTTCGGGGAGTCATACAACTTCTTAAGATAGATGTCCCACTTTTCTAAGGGGATCAAATGATTATCTTTAGATTTACGAACAACCACATTCTTCCAAAATCTTATGGGTGCAACTTTAGAAAGGTGAAGAAAATGCTCTTGTGTGTTATTAATATATGAATGCTTCTTCTCTTTAATGAAGGCTTTGTATATACTAATATTTTGGAGCTTTACAATTTCGTTAAGAGCATTACGAATATTTTTCCTGGCACTTTTACAGTCCTCATCATACCAAAGGTTGTAACTTCTATTAATCTTCTTATATGAAACCTCACTAGAGAACTTGTTAATGGTCATGGAAAGGGTAGTAGTAAAATTGTGATAAATTTGATCAATATTGTTATTTTAAGTCAAGGAACTTAAATCTCTATTTAATTCCTTTAAGAAAAGGTCTATATTATTCTAATTGAAATGAGTGTGTCTTTTATTTCACTAGTATCCTTCATGTGACTGGTATGCATAACTAGATTGAGGGTTAAAGACAAAGGCATATGGTCAAATTCTAGCTCGAAATCGTTAAGAAGTTCAAAGTTGGTAATATGGCTAAGAACATAGGTATTTGAAATCATATAGTCCACAACACTACTGCCCAACCCATGTAAACAAGTCATCTGACCATAAGAAAGCAACTTTCTAACACCATTACATATAATCATGGGAACTACAAAACTTGAGGAGCTCGGTGCCAAATTACATATAATCATGAGAACTACAAAACTTGAGGAGCTCGGTGCCAAATAAGTTTACGATAGATTAAATGCCGTGCGTCCATACTAACACGACATTTAACACGGCATTTAATTGTCAATTTCTAACTAACCAGGTCATTTCAAAGATGTTGGTTTAGTCCATAGGTAGGGACGCATTTCATTTAATTGTCAATGTCCAACTAACGAGGTCTTTTCAAATATGTTTTTTCATGAACCTTTAATTAATGGTCAACTTAGAAATTAGTTTGCAAAAGACGGATTATAAATTTATTTAATTATTTTTCATTTTACAAGCGGAATCTAGTTAAATATATTTTACAAGCGGAATCTAATTAAAAGTAGGAACTCGGAATCCAATTTATTTAATATATTTTTCATTATATAAAATCTAATATTAAAATAAATCTATATTCACATAAAAGTGATAAGGATATTACATATTCGCGCAATTCATTTACTGTAAATGTTACGTACACCTATAAACAAGAGATACTGGTTATTAAAATAATAATTGTGGCTGATAATTTAATTTGGCAAACTGTGCAATTCTGCATGTTATTATGCTTGCTGTATGTATAATATCTTCTATGATTTAGTACATATATAACAAGTTTCAGGAGTGGCAAATCTGTGCGGACTATGGCATAATGGCATAACTGAGAAAGTGCGAAGAAAATGGCATAATTCAACAAAGCATAACTGCTATTACAATAATAATTGTTGTTGATTATTTAATTTGGCAAACTGTGCGATTCTGCATGTTATTATGCTTACTGTAGGCATATTATTTTCGATGATTATATATAATTTGAAAATATATAAAGATTATATACGTTTAAGGAGTAGAAAATTTATTTGATTATAAAAAATTATTGAAATTTGATTATGTTTTTTCAAAAAATTGATAGTAATAATGATTCAATCATGTTTTGATGGTTGAAATAAATTTAGTATTATCAAAATTTTTTGAAGCAACAGAAATCTTGAAACTTTACAAATTTGTATTTCCCAAATTTCTACCAAAATTTATCAAAATGGCTTAAATTCCATTCTTTGAGCAAATTTGAAATTTTTTTTATACTAAGCCTAAACATAATTATTAAAATCTGTAGATTTAAACAAACACGGCTAATCTGTTGGCTCCTCATTAATGGCAGTGTAGAAGGTCAATGCTCCCAGTGTGTTTCGTGGGGTTGGCTCCCCATTAATGGCAGTGTAGAGGGTCAACGCTCCCAGTGTGTTTGGTGGCATGTGCTTAAATCTAGGGATGTGTTTGTTTACTAACAACTGCATTTGTTTACTAACACCTGCAGGTTTCTGGTTTTGGTGTAATTGCATGACTCCAACAAGTGGTATCAGGTCGAAAGGTCTCGAGTTTGAAACACAACTGGCTTGCATTGAAGGGGGAGATTGTTGCATTCCCTGTTAATGGCATTGTTGATCCAAGGCTCTAGAGTGTTTCGTGGCATGTACTTAAATTTAGCCATATGTCTGTTTACTAATACCTATGAGTTTTGTTGTAATGACAATTATGACTCCAACATAATCTACACATCAAATAAATAATGAATAAAGTAGTTATTTTTTAGATTATGTTTTTATTTAGCATTTTAATTTCTAGAATTCTGTTGTAACCAAATGAATATAATTTTATAAATATTTATATCTCTACTTAATTTAATTAATAAACAAGTGACAGGATTATTGGGCAACTTCGACGTCTAGCTGGTATTACCTGTGAACTGTGTGAGCTATCTGATTCATTCTCTCTTATATATATAAAAGATAACTAAAATTTAAAATAATTAAGCTGAACTTCTACAAATATATCCTTACAATTATGATAGATAAGGGCTTAGTGAGTTATTAACTCTCTGTTTGTGAGCTGCTTGATAACCGTGTTATTATATATTCAAACACCTCATCTCATGAAAAAAACTGAAACTTAAAATAATTAAACTGAACTCTTACAATTATGATATATAAGGCCTTTATGACTTATACTCTCTGTGTTTGGGGCGGGTGCTATTCGACTGGTCAACTGTATGTTTGCGGGCCTCTGTGTAACGGTGTAGTAAATCTAAAAGTGTATTGAATATGGTCGCTCACACTCATATCTGGCAGTGTATAAGCTAAAGGTTCGAAAAGCCCTTGCTTTAAACGGTCGTGTGAGTTGACAAGAATATGCAATATGTATTCTTTTCGGCCCCTCGCGCGCTGGCGATGGAGATGAGGGTAATGGTGGTATCCTGAACAATAGCTAAACACCAGACTTTCACTGGAGGCAGACCGGGGTCCAGTCTTAGCTGGAGGGATGGGATTAAGGTGTGCCCATATAACTGTAGGCAGGTCGGGATCCATTCTTAGCTGGACGGATGGGATTAAGGGATGCAACAACCCTATAGAATTCATGAAAACGGACAGGAAGAAGCAAGAGACGGATCAACAGACAAATTCTCAGTTCATCAGGCTTCCAAAAACAGAGAAAACTGAGAGAACGAAGCAATTCCCGCTAAAGCTAGGTAAAAGTGAAAATTTTAAAATCATTTCCAACAACATGCAATACCTACGAGTTCATATAATGATGTGGCAGTAATACCTTGGCAGACTTCAGTCTTCTCGCCGTTGCAAACGCGCCTATGATTATGATGAAAATGAGATTTTGGGGGTTGCCAAAATCCCAATTTCTTGTAAAATCTCGATCCTGGACCTTGATTACCAAGAGTTTTGCCTGGAAACTGGTTGCCACAGGTGACGCTACTGTGAGTGCGGCCATTTTTCAGAAGTGAATGCCTTACTTTCTACTGGTCAATAGATATTCCCTGGTCTTGTTCTTGTACCGTGCCGACTCTGGGTTGGCGCTCCTTGCATGCGGTTAATCTGCGTGCATATATCTCATAAACTATAAGCTGCCAATCGGGATTTGGAAAGAGATGAGGGCGAATCTATTTTACCACAGCTCCAATCCGAATAATCGGAAATAGGAGGTCAACGTTTATAACAATCAAGAATTGAAAATCGGAACACTACAATCGGCAGTTGGAATCGCTGTAATTCACACAATAATCCTTGCGATTCCCACGGATCCGATTGCACTTATAAAGTTGTATATATATTAATCTAAATCTGTTCAAACGCACAGTTCAATCTACTGTCTGATTCCTATTAACGCTGGAGTTCTCGCAATGGGACGAAACAACACACAATCTGCAACCATTTCTACGAACACATATACAACATATATATACACATATAAATGTATAAACGACACAACATACACTAAACACAGTTATATATATATATCACAAAACGTTTACAAAATTAAGTCATTTCAACCTTAAAACGAGCTCACCCTCTGCTACATCTTGACTCTCACAGAACAGATATCCCTACACCTCTATGGTATTACAATTATATAAGAATTTTAGAAAGGATCAATCCTATCCTGTCCTTATTTTCTCCACAAAAACTTCATGCATTCATGCTTTAAGTCTGCTTTATCCTTTTTTAAATCTATTTTTCTACTTTAAATCACGCTTTTTTTTTTCCTGGTACAGTTTCCTTGCTTTGTTGCTCCCGCATCAGATTAACCCGAGAACCAACCCACCCACAACACCTAAAATTATGTATGTTCTTTTGTCTGAGGATTTGCTCTCTGGACTATTGGCTGCGTTCCCTGGAGGGGCTTGCGGAAGCTGCATAGACGAATTATAGAAAGGATATATTTCATAACGAAGGATGCAACTTCTACTCCAATACTGAACTCCTGCAGTCGTATCAGTTGTGAATATTGTATTGATTGAGTATGATAGGCATGTGCGGCAATCATCAGTACTTAGATCTCTTGTGCACTGGACCAGACCGTAAATAGATTGTGACAAGGAATCCAGAGCTATATCGTAAGCAGAGCGTCTCGTTTCAGTTGTTGCTTTAGCTGACAAGTTATTTAGGAGATTCTTAGCAGCAGCTTGAAAGTCATCGGGGACGAAGACCCCCGCATCCCCTCCGAAGCCCTCCTGATAATTAGACCCTAAACTTGTGTCCAGTATTCCAACGAAACTATAGTTTTCATAACGTAAGAAGCAGTGGAAAGCCCAACAAGTAGCGCCAACGCTACTCCCACATTTTTGTCGTATGCTAAGCGTTGCCAATTGCCAACAGGTGTAGCATTGGTCGATTGTCATGTCTGCCCTGCACTGGAAGAGGCCATATACTTTGTTAGGAGTTTCGCCATACACAGAGCTGTTAAACCCAGAATGGTTTGTCCCTTGAACAAGACGACCAAAGAGAGCATTCAGATTGCTCTGAAACTTACTGCCTGTTGTATAGTTCCCGTCACGGCACTGAGTTGTAGGCACCTCTATCACTGCATTGCAAATCTGTCCATAAAGACTAATATTGATCAAGGCAGGAAGAACAATAAAAAAGTAGAAGAGCGTGATAATTTGGGGGATCAGGAGAGAAGTTGCAGAATCCCTTGCATAAAAGTTCATATCCGATGGGATTCTGATTGCCATCGAACAGTGGAAACTGTGAATAGACATAGCAGTGATGCTACAAAAATTTGTGGCTTCTGCGAATGTGGTTAATCAATAAGAACCGCATACTGCGGTCCATCAATAATATCTTCGTCTGACGTCACCTGACTAACTCAAGTGAATTATGTAAGAATGCGTGAAAGATGCGCAGTGAAATTATTATTGAAATCTCAATATTTATGTAAGGATACGTGAATTATACGCAGTCAAATTGCTTATGCTTATCTCATACGCAGTCAAATGTGTATATGTTTATTTTATATATTAATTATTTTAATAATAATAGTAGTAATAAAA
>APFE030653217.1:0-34789 GCA_000404065.3 Pinus taeda
TGGTCCATCTAGGAAAAGGTCTCCTCGGGGAGAAGAATACTTTATATTATTCATTGACGACTATTCAAGGATGGTTTGGATAGGACTGATGAAGCACAAAGATGAAGCCTTCAAAAAATTCAAATACTTCAAAGCTTTGGTTGAAAATGAATTAGATCATAAAATTAAATGCCTCAGGTTTGATAGAGGTGGGGAGTTTACCTCAAATGAATTTTTCAATTTTTGTGAAGAACATGGAATAAGAAGAGAATTCTCTACAGCCAAGACTCCTCAGCAAAATGGAGTAGTTGAAAGGATGAACAGACTGGTTCAACAAATGGCTTGTGATATGATTGATGAGTCTGGAACTCCCGCAAATTTCTGGGGTGAAGCTGCATTTGCTGCAGTTGTTATTCTCAACAAAAAAAATGTTCGAGTGAACAACACTCAAACCCCTCATGAGCTCTGGTATGGTGAGACTCCTTTGGTAAAATATTTCAAAATTTTTGGAAGCAAATGGTATATCAAAAATACTGATGAACATCTTGGCAAGTTTGAACCTAGAGTAGATGAAGGAATTCTCCTTGGTTACTCTCCCCACAGCAAAGCATACAAGTGTTATAATAAAAGGCTTGGAAAAATTGTTGAAAGTATTGACGTAGTGGTTGATGAAGAAGAAAACACTCCTAGGCAGGTAAGATCTGAAGATTTTGAAGATGAAGAAGACTATCCATCTACATCAAATCAGATTCATGATGAAGAAGAAGAGACCAATGAGGCACTAGAAGAACAGATAAGGATAGAAGAAAAGACTCCATCCAGGTATGTTCAGAAGAATCATCTAGAATCTCAGATTTTGGGGCAGAAAGAGGCTGGTATACAAACAAGAAGAGCAATAGCAGAAACTTCAAGCTATTTGGCATTACTCTCCTCCACTGAGCCACAAAATGTAAAAGAGGCATGCAAAGATGAATGCTGCATCAAGGAAATGGATGATGAACTTGAGCGAATTGAAAAGAACAACACTTGGGAGTTGGTTCCTAGACCAAAAGATAAGAATGTCATAGGGACAAAATGGATATTCAAAAACAAGTTGAATGAAAATGGGGAAGTTGCTAGAAATAAGGCCATACTAGTTTGTAAAGGGTATGCTCAACAAGAAGGAATAGACTTTGAAGAAACTTTTGCTCTCGTTGCTAGACTTGAGGCCATCAGAATGTTCCTTGCTCTCTCTAGCTTTCAGAAATTCAAAGTATTTCAAATGGATGTGAAATCTGCCTTTTTGAATGGAGACTTAGAAGAAGAAGTGTACATTGAGCAACCAAATGGATTCATTCTTAGAAATGATCCAAAACTTTTATGTAGACTTAAGAAGGCTCTCTATAGTCTTAAACAGGCTCCAAGGGCTTGGTACTATCGTTTGGACAAATACCTTCATCAACAAGGTTTTTCAAAAGGATTGGCAGATAGCAATCTTTATATAAAAATTGAAAATGACAAATTGCTAATACTTGTTGTGTATGTTGATGATATCATATTTGGCAGCAATGAAGAAGCTATGAGTCAAAATTGTGCCTTGGTGATGCATAAAGAATTCGAAATGTCCTTGATTGGAGAGCTGACGTATTTTCTTGGTTTACAGATCCAACAAAATGAAGGTGGTATATTTTTATCTCAAACCAAGTACCTTAAGCAGATCTTGAAGAAATATGGGATGGAGGATTCGAAACATGTATGTACCTCGATGGTGACAGGATGCAGCCTCAGCGCAAATGATGACTCGGCAGTAGTGCATCAACCAACCTATAGATCTATGATTGGTAGTCTTCTCTATCTAACAAGAACCTGACCAGACATCATGCATGCAGTGGGAATAGTTGGAAGATTTCAGGGAAATCCAAGGGAAACTCATCTTTAGGCAATAAAGAGAATTTTCAAGTATGTTCAAGGAACTCAAAACTATGGTCTATGGTATCTTAGAGGTATAGATCTCACTCTTCATGCTTATACAGATGCAGATTGGGCTGGAAGCGTGGATGACAGAAAAAGCACTAGTGGTGGTACATTCTTTATCGGTACCAGATTAGTATCTTGGTTCAGCAAGAAACAAAGTTTGATTGCTTTATCTACAGCTGAAGCAGAATATGTGGCTGCTGCATCTTGTTGCACACATCTCCTTTGGATGATGCAAACTTTGGAGGATTTTCAAATCACTTCTACACCACCTATCTCCATCTTATGTGATAATACAAGTGCAATCAACATTTCAAAGAACCCAGTCATGCATTCAAAGACCAAGCACATACCAATCAAGTATCATTTTCTCTAGGAACAAGTGCTAGAACAAAAGGTCAAATTGGAATATGTTCCCTCCAAGGAATAAGTTGCTAATATTTACACCAAGCCATTGCCTAGGGAGACATTTGAATACCTCATACAGAAGCTGGGGGTTGTTGATGCATCATCATGCTATTGAATCTTGTTTTTTGTACGCAGGTTGATACACATACATTTTCCGGTCTATGTGGGTCGAATGGGTCTATCAGAGATCATCTGGCACAGGTTCAAGGGGAGCATATATTCTTCTAATGATGCATTGTTGGCATTATCTTAGAAGTCCTTGGTTTGATTTCTAAAAAGTTTTCTGGTGGAGTAGATCAATGTGTGCTGGTCTAAAGGTTGATTTTGTTGATAGTTGTTATTATCTCTATGTCATGTACTTCTTTTCATATCAAGGTCATGTAACGGCCTATTTTGGTTTCCCCACTATGCCTGGGATGAATGAGTTTTGTCTATCTTGTGTATTCCCACTTGGATGGGAGATGGATGTATGTATGAGTCTTGATGATAGGAAGGTTACTTATAACGTATGGAGTCATGTTCTTTCTTGTAAAACATCTTTTTGCAGACAACATTTCAGCACAGAGCATATACAAAGGGGGAGCTTGTTCAGAGTTTTCAGCAGGTACTCAGGGGTAGTATGGTAGTCTGCCCCTTTTCCCTTGATGTCAAAGGGGGAGAGTGATTGGTTGTTGTTGCCATCAAGTCCAAAGGGGGAGATTGTTGGCATTATGATACATATGTTGTACTTGATGGCAACCCACTCATCTCAGATGATAAATTATAGTGCAGCAAAGTTCACGCACTTTCATGCAGAGAAAAGTTCCTTTCATGCAGAGAAAAGTTACGCACTTTCATGAAGAGAAAGTTCACGCACTTCATGCAGAGAAAAGTTCACGCAATTTCATGCATAAAAAAATTCCCACGCACGTTCAATGTAGAGAAAAGCGCATGCACATGGGAAAGCTTGTGGTTGGTGCATGGATTAGTCCCGTAGTTTTTGATCCTATGGTTTTGGTCCGTGGTATTTAGTCCTTGGTATTTGAACCTATGGTTTTGGTCCGTGGTATTTAGTCCTTGGTATTTGAACCTATGGTTTTGGGCCATGGTATCTCGTCATAAGTGTTGATTCCAAGTATTGGGTCCATGGTATTGAATTGTTATGGTTTTTAGTCCAAGGTATTATGAAAGGCCTAAGGCTATAAAAGAGGAAGGAGATCATTTGGCGAGGCATTTTCTGAATCATTGAATATCTGATAAAGTGCTAGATCTGGAATACTGTGATTGGGTTATGGTGCAGATCTGGATCTGAATGAAGAAGGAACCTGAGCGAAAGGAGAAGGATAAGTTCTATTGATGGGTCAAAATCTTAAGGCTGGAATAGTGGTATCTCTATATGATTTTGATCTGTGATATGTGGTGCATGCTTGATCTATAAATCTGATAATCTGGGTTAACTAATATCTGAATGTTTGAAAGAATGAATTTATAGATCTGTACGCAGGTTCAGTGAAGTAGTGTACATCTCTTGATTTATGTTCTAGCTACTTATATTTATTGCTACAGTGTTCTGCATTCAGAAGTGGGGTGTGATTACTGTTATTATGATCTGGGTACAGTCGTCAGAGAAGTGTTTATTTTGATTCAATTTTGCTTGGTGAAAAGGTGATTGGTTGATGCAGAAATTCTTGATGTTTGATTGATGTTATTTGTGGATCCAATCTGAAAATTTATGAAACGTGGTCCCTGGAAGGAAGAGAAGGTTGTAGTCTTCTGCAGGTAGCAGCCTGCATACTAGTATCTCAACTAGTACAAGAACTAAGGGGGTTGTAGCTCCCTTCCAGGAGAAGCTGGAAAATTAGAGAGGGTTGTAGCTCTCTTCAGGTAGCAGCCTGCGTACTGGTAAAGGACTACACCAGTACAGAATCATTGTAAAAAGAAGTTTCTAATTGAAAATATAGAGGCATATTGTAGCATGTGGTTTTCACCCACATTGGGTTTCCACCTTATATCTTGTGTTCTTGTGTGTGATTGGCTTCTGCTCTATTTTTTTGTTCCTAGTTACTTTTTATATGATCCTGATGCACAGATTAATGTTCAACATCTATAGAATATTTTTAATTATAACTTTGTATGGTATACGTGGGTTTCCTTATCAGTAGTTGCATATATACGCGGTTTTCTCTAACTAAAGTAGCGTATATGTTCTGGGTTTGAAAAGGAAAATAATTGACCAGATAATACTCATTCACCCCCCCTCTCAGTATTATTTCCAACACAGGTGGCAGTCAAGCATTCAACCACCTAGTGTTCACATGGAAGCCCTTAGCCTTCTGCCTGATTAGCCTGACTGCCAGTGGCTGTGGAGTTATTATAATGTTTATTTATGGGTTTATATGGTTTTTTTTTTCAAACTAATTTGATGACCATGCATCTACCCTAGGTGGCAAATTCCAAGAAGACCAAAACTAAACCTAATCAGATTGCAACCAAATTCATCCTCTATTCAACCAAGGAGGTTTCAATGTATCTACAAGCCTTTAAAAGGTAGTTTTGCTTCATTGATGAAGGGGAGAGTGGTTTTGATATTTGTTTGCTGATTCTGGAGATTGTAGGTAGTTTTGTTTTTAGTGTAACAGGAGCATCGGGAGTCAGAATTGGGAACCGTGACAGGCGTTGGAAAGGTGGTTGAGAGAGATATCTGATGATTTTGATTATAAGTGCTTGCATGCACATTTAGACTAATCAAATCTTTATGTAATCAACCTCATCTATTCCAATCCTAATAAAGCGGTCACCCATCTTGAAAGCGGACCAAGAGATGTAGTCCATCAGGGAAGAACTCCCTAATCAATTTTGTTGTATGGTATCACTGTGATTTTACTATTTTCACTCCTATTATGCATCTTGCTTGTGTTTAATCAGCTGTCGTAAAGTCTTCTTCTCAAGCAATTTTCCTCGATTTCTCTACTTTCAGCTAACATTCAATTCAATAATCGTTAATCAATTATACATCAGTTTTAATAAATGATCATTTTAGATCAATATATATATTCTATTACATTCCTGCATAGGTCTAGATTAGTGGTTTCAGAGAGGTCTACTCTTTCTCTATTTTTCTTTGCATGTCCCCAATGAGGTTAAGGTATAAGGAGTTAGGGCTTGAACTAGTTTAACATTTAGAAGACCAGACTCACCAAACCCAGCGACCTCCCATGGTGCAAGAAAAGAAAGACGGGGGGGAAGGAAATCCCTTCAAAATATTGAAAGAAGAATCCCTCGAGCGATAGAGGAAGACAATGATGGACAACTTTGCCCAGATCCTTCGGTGAATACCCACAAGAGATGCATCTTCATCCGGCAGCCACTCTAGAGGCACCACCCCATTCAAGGTACAATTCAACTTTGATATTCCCATATTTGAAGTCCAAATTGATGTGGACACCGTAGATAGATGGTTAAATCTATTGGAAGGGTATTTTTGGTGCATGATTTTTTCAGTAGGGAAAAAATTATTTTTACACTCCTCAAATTCGCACCCTACATCAAGGACCTCAACCCAACGGGCTGATATATCAGCACTCCTTTCTGGAAAATGAAGAGATCAAGCGGAAAATCTAGGAGTTATTACAAAAAGGGCACATCTAACCAATTTCCTTGCCTTGTTGGAGCCCAATTGTACTTGTACAGAAGAAGGATGGGACCTAGAGGCTCTGCATTGATTATTGGGCACTAAACAAAATCACTGTCAAGAATAGGTATCCAATCCCACTGATTGATGACCTTCTAGACTAAATCAAGGGGGACAAGAATTTTAGTAAGACCAATATGAAGTATGGCTATCACCAAGTTCCAATAGAACCCATAGATGTATGGAAGATCGCCTTCAAATCTAGGGAAGGCCATTTGAATGGTTGGTTATGCCCTTCGGGTTGAAAAATTCCCCTACTACTTTTATGAGGCTAATGGAGGACATCTTATGGCCCTTCACCAACTCATTCATCATCGTTTATCTAGACGACATCCTCATCTTCAGTAAGGGTTGAGAAGAACAGTTACAACACATTCAACGGTCCTTCAAACCCTTCGGTAGCAAAACCTGTGTGCCAAATTGGAGAAATGCACCTTTTGCATGAGTTAGGTCCAATATCTAGGTTACATCATAGACAAGTGTGGCGTTCATGTGGATCCAACAAAGATCCAAGTCATTCGGGATTGGCCAGCCCTGACCACTCTAACAGAGCTTCAAAACTTTTTGGGCCTTGTAATTTTTTATCGGAGGTTCGCATTTGGATTCCTCCATATCACTTGACCTTTGAGTCAAATTACCAAGGGCGGAGTGAAATAAAAGTTGTCCTGGTCCAAGTCCAAATAGAAGGAGTTCATTGAGTTGAAGTGTTTCCTCTATTCTACACCAACACTCACATTACGAGACCTAGAACAACCATTTGAAATTGACACAGATGCCTTCGACTATGCTATTGGTGGAGTCCTCACCTAGCATGGGCATCTAGTGGCTTGTCATAATGAGACACTTTATGATACAATTTGGCAGTACCCCACCTATGATAAAGAGATGTATTCCATTGTGCAAGCTTTACAACAATGCAAGCATTACATTATGGGGAAGGAGACGGTCATCCACATCGATCACCAACCTATTTAGTTTATACAGACACAGGGGTAGTTGCAAAACAATCATCATTAGAAGTGGTCTACATATCTTCAACAAATCCACTTGAACATTAAATATGAAAAGGGTAGCACCAAACATGTTGCAAACTACCTCAGCTAGCCCCCAGTGGCAGCACTGACTACTATTCCCAACTCTTGTCGACACGAGACCTTTAGATGGACACAACTATACAAAAAGGATCCAGATTTTACCTCCACATACCAGATGCTAGTAGATGGTAAGAAAGTTCCTGATTTCCACTTCCAAGATGCATTATTATGCTACCTAGGCCACCTTTGTGTTCCTTCAAGCAAGGGTGCCAAGCTGATTTGGGAGGCGCACTACAGTCAGGTCGTAGGACACTTTGGTGTGGATAAAATTGTGGTTTTACTACAAAAGTAATTTTATTAGAGAAAACTCCAACTGGATGGTGGGAAAAATATCAGATCCTGCATTTCCTACACTATTGCCAAGCTAACCATCAAGAAGCAAGGCCTGTACACTCCTCTGCCTACTCCCAAACAACCTTGGGAATCCATTTCCATGGAATATGTGTATGATGTCCCTTCTACCAAGCACAGTAATGACCGTGTATTTGTGGTCATGGATAGATTTTCCAAGATGGCTATATTGGAAACCTACAAGAAGAGTGTCACAACAGAGGAAATGCCAAACTATTCTTTGAGTGAGTGTGAATACATTTTGGGATCCCATAGACCATTATATCATATCAGGATAGTAGGTTCCTGAGCACACTCTATTCAAGCCTCTAGAAACTATGGGACAGGTCCAAGTCATGCAACTCCCCAAGAGCAATACATAGTCATACTAGCATGTGTCTGGAGTTTCCCACTGTCTAATTTATATGATGCGTCACAAAGACAGCACTTGAGGTTGATAAAGCAAATAGATTGATTAAATGCATCTAAAACATCCACTAGTAGGTTCACGACGTCTTGGAGAATTCAAATACCAAGTACAAGAAGCGACATGATCAACATCGGGTGCCACACAAGTTTCAGGTGGGTGACAAAGTTTGGTTTCATTTGCAAAAATAATGCTTTACCAGAGCCTATCAAAAGCTCTGGCCACTCCAATATGGGCCTTACACCATTACCAAGGTTGTGGGAGACAATTATTTTTAGCTAAGCATTCCCCAATTCCTTGGCCTGCACCCATTGTTCAGTGTGGATTACCTTCGACCATACTTTCCACCATTACTGGATACATCAGACGTTCCAGAAAAAATCACACAAACATAGTTAAACCTAGA
The DNA here is from genome assembly GCA_000404065.3 of Pinus taeda. Taxonomy (NCBI): domain Eukaryota; kingdom Viridiplantae; phylum Streptophyta; class Pinopsida; order Pinales; family Pinaceae; genus Pinus; species Pinus taeda. Next base: position 8,268 of record APFE030653217.1, read on the forward strand.
CTACTTGGAACATTCCACAACTGATTTGATCATGGACACACATATCAAGAACACTCGCTAGTAAAAGTCCCAACTATATCATATTGTCAAAGTTGGCTAACTCTTGCGCTGAGGCAAGTGGATCACCTGGGACCAAGTTCAATAGAAGTTTCCCCATCTCATAGAGGATTGATGTAGGTGGATATTGGTGGCCACCCACCTATTCCACTTGGAACCCCACCATTGTCTCTTTCAGTTTTTCATTTTTGTAGCACAACTTACTATTTTTGGTAGTTTTTTCAGGTCCAGAAATTTTGGAGCCATTTTGAGGCCCCAAACGATGTCTTTTGGGGAAAAAGGCAATAAAACATGAGTATTTGACTCATGTTTTATTCCTCAGATAGATCTTTCTAACGAGGTATTGTACGCATCAAATAGAGATCGCATGCCAATGTCACGACGCTGTGAAGTTGATGTACCAATTTACCCAAATGGGGCCCATACTTTTGGCGCTTGATCTCCTAGGGTTAGGTTTTTGGATGTTTAGGGTTTTCCATTGTTTCTCAATACTAAATGGACCTTTGAGCATTATTGTAACACAATTCAAAGGCATGTAGCTGCCACATCCCTTCTCAAAGTTAAGTTAACATCAATTGAGCTAGTTTATTTCCATTCTGTATGTAAGCATATTTCAATTCTTTGATATTAATGAAATGAAGTTTCATTTGTGGTGCATCTTTGTGTTTATGTTTATATCTATATTCTATTGCATTCATGCATAAGTCTAGATCATTGGTTTCAAAGCGGTCTGCTCTTTCTTTTTTTTATTTGCATCTCCCCAACGAGGTCAGGGTATAAGGAGGTAGGGCTTGAACTAGTTGAACCTTTACAAGACCAACCTCACAAACCCTGACAATATCCCATAGTAGAAAAAAAGAAAGATGAGGGAGTAGGAGATCCCTTCAAAATATTGCTCGAAGAAGCCCTCGAACGATAGAGGAACTCAATGATGGACAACTTTGCACAAATCCCTCAGCAGATGCCCACAAGAGACACATCTTTATCTAGAAACCACTCTGGAGGCACCACTCCCTTCAAGGTACAAGTCAACTTTGGTATTCCTATATTTGGAGGCCAGATAAATGCAGATCTCATATATAGATTGTTAAATCTATTAGAACGGTATTCTTTTTGTTCATGATTTTTCCAATAGGGAAAATACTACTTTTGCACTCCTCAAAGTCACCCCCTACATCAAGGACTGGTGGGAAGCATACTGTGAGCAAAAGGACGAGAGGAAACCCTCACTATTTTTATCCACACCCACTTGGAACTATTTTCGAGATGGAATCAAGGAGTACTATTACCTTGTCAAGAGCTATGAAGATAAGTACATAAAATGGACCACATTACGGTAGGGAAGGAACCAAGACTTGCTAGAGTTCACAAATATTTTTCATACCCTTCGCACAAAGTTGGGTATCAAGTATTCTGAGTAGAATCTGGTACTCAAGTGTCGTGGTTGACTACACAACTACATCCAAGATAAGATGTTGTTCTTAGACATCTCCTTGCTTGGCCCCACCTATCGATATGTTGTAAATATCGAGAAAAAGTTAAAATATAATAAGCGAGACTTTAGATCTACAAATCTGAAGCAAATGAAAGGCACCCCAAAACTTCAAAACAAATGACAAAGACAAGGTGGGGTGACCCAGTACAACCCATTGAAGATGCAAGAAAAGAACAACACCACGAAGAAGAAGGACACAAGGAAGTGGTGTGAGTTCCATAACTACCCCATTCACAACAAAAGTGAGTATCAAGCCAAAAGTCACTGGTGGCCGAGTTGAAGGCTTCAGAATTAGATGCATGTTTCGACCCTGAGTCAAAACCCAACAAGGGGAATGAAAAAGGGAAGCAAATTATAGATGTGGAGCACAATACTACTATTTTCACCACCAAGATCCAAAATATTGATCCCAAAGATCCATAGGAGGGGGAGTGTCTCTTCCACTCATACATGTGGGTGAAAGGTTCACCATTGCAATTCATTTTTGAGAGTGGGATCCAAAAGAACCTCATTTCAGCAAAGGTCATGAAGTAGTTGGGCCTACTAACCACACCACACCTACAACTATACACCATCAGTTGGCTTCACCAAGGACGATATCTTCATGTCAGCCAGCAGTGTCACCTTCCATACAACATCAAGACCTTCACAAATGAGGTATTGTGTGATGTTGCTCCTCTTCAAGTTTGTGATGTATTATTAGGCCAACCATACTTATGGAAAAGTCATGTTGTATATGAGTCAAGGCCTCGCATTTTTATTATTTCTTTGGATAATAAGTTATAAAGGGTACCATAGGTAGCCCCGCCTACCACCATCTCTTTGATTTTTGCTAAGAAATGCAATAAGATCATCTCCCAAACTAGGAAATTTGTTTTCTTTCTGATTTGCTCTTAAAGTAAGGGGAAGACTGTAACCACATCCATGGCCACTGGGAAGGGTTCCTCGACATAGCAGAAGTAGGTGGGTACAGTCGTGGAAGAATATAGGGACGTCTTCTCATCACCCATAACGTTACCCTTGCACTGCCAAGTCAAGCATTCAATCAATCTGACTCTCAGATCATTTCTACCCAATGGGGGGAATATGTTGTCACTCCATTCTAGAAAATGAAGAGATCAAGTGGAAAATATAGGAGTTTTTACAAAAATGACACATACGACCAAGTTCCTCACCTTGTGGGAGCCCGATTGTACTTGTACCAAAGAAGGATGGGACCTAGAGGCTCTGCATTTATTATTTGGCACTAAAAAAAATCACTTTCAGGAACAAGTACCAAATCCCAATGATTTATGATCTTCTAGACCAACTCAATGGGGCTAATTATTTTGGCAAGATTGATTTAAATTCTGGCTATCACCAGGTTCCAATAGATCCCACAGATGTATGGAAGATTCCCTTCAAATCCAAGGAAGACATTTTTTAATGGTTGGTTACACCCTTCAGGTTGACAAATGACCCTGCTACTTTTATGAGGGTAATGGATGACATCTTGTGGTCCTTCACCAACTCATTCATCATTGTTTATCTAAACAACATCCTCATCTTTAGCAAGAGTTGGGGAGAACACTTGCAACACATTTGACAAGTCCTTCAAACCCTTCAACATCACAAACTGTGCCAACTTGGAGAAATTCACCTTTGGCATGAGTCAGGTCCAATATATGGTTTACATCATAGATGAGCATGGCATGCATGTGGATCTGACTAAGATCCAAGTCTTTTAGGATTGGTCATCCCCTACCACTCTAACAGAGCTTCCCATCTTTTTGGGCGTTGCAAATTTTTATCGGAGGTTCGTGTTGGGATTCTCCCATATCACTTGGCCTTTGTGTAGGATTACCAAGGGTAGAGAGAAAGAAAAATTTTCCTGGTTCGAGTCCCAACAGAAGGTCTTCGTTGAATTGAAGCATCGCCTCTGCTCTGCACCAATACTCACATTACGAGACCTACAATAGCCATTTGAAATAGAGACATACACCTCTGACTATGTTGTTGTTGCATTCCTTACACAACACAGGCATCCAATGGCCTATCATAAAGAGATACTTTCTGATACAATTTGGAAATAACCCACATATGATAAAAAGATGTATTCCGTTGTGTAGGCTTGCCTGCAATGGAAGCATTACATTCTAGGGAAGGAGACAATCATCAATACCGATTACTGACCTCTTCAGTTTATAAAAACACAAGGAAAGTTGCAGAACAATCACCATTAGAAGTGGTTTACATATCTGCAGCAATTCCACTTGAACATTAAATATAAAAAGGGAATACCCAATCACGTTGTAGACTACCTCAACCAGATCCCAGTTGCAACACTCACTACTGTTCTCAACTCCCGTGGCGACAAGATCTCTGGATGGCCGCAACTATACAAAATTGATCCAGAGTTCACCTCCATATACCAGATGCTAGTAGATGCTGAGAAATTTCCTAATTTCCAACTCCAGGTCGCATTATTATGCTACCTGGGCCACCTTTGCATTCCTTCAAGTGAGCGTGCCAAGTTGATATGGGAGGGGAACTACAGTCAAGTCGCAGGACACTTTGGTGTGGAGAAAACTCTGGTTGTACTACAAATGTATTGTTATTGGCCAAAACTCCAACAGAATATTAGGAAATATATCAAATCCTACACTATATGTGCCATCGCCAAGCCAACCATCAAGAAGCAATGCATGTACACTCCTCTTCCTACTCCCATCCAGTCTTAGGAATCCATCTCTGTGGACTATATTTATGGCCTTCCTTTTACCAAGCATAGTAATGAATGTGTATTTGTGGTCATGGAAAAATTTTCTAAGATGGTTATATTGGCAGCTTGCAAGAAGAGTATCACAACATAGGACATTGCCAAACTCTTCTTTGAACAAGTGTGGGTACATTTTCGGATCCTGCAGACCATTATACCAGATCAAGATAGCAAGTTCTTGAGCACATTCTGGTCAAGCCTCTGGACACTATTGGACACCAAGATCAACAAAGTTGATGGCCAACTGAAGGTCATCAATAGGATGATAGTGCACATACTTCACATGTAGAACTCTAAGCATCCATGAACCTGTGTATAAGGTCATGTATAAAGAGTTAGGACTTGAACTTGTTGAATCTTTACAAGACCAGCCTCGTAAATCGCAATGGATTCCCATGGCAGAAGAAAAGAAAGACAAGGGAGCAAGAGATCGCTTCAAAATATTTCTTGAAGAATACCTTAAGCGACCAAGGAATGCGATGATGAATAAATTTTCCCAGATCCTTCGGTGGATGCCCACATCCGACACATCTTCATTCAGCAACCATTCTAGAGGCACCACTCTCTTCAAGGTACAAGTCAACTTTGATATTCCCATATTTGAACTCCAGATAGATGCATACATTGTAGATAGATGGTTAAATCTATTGGAAGGGTATTTTTGAGTTAATGATTATTCCAGTAGGGAAAATTTTAATTTTTCACTCCTTAAAGCCACCCCCTATGTCAAGGATTGGTGGGAAGCCTACTGTGAGCAGAAGGACAAGAGGGAACCCTCACTGCTTTTAATCGCACCCACTTGGAAGTCTTTTAGAGATGCCATCAAGGAGAAATATTATCCTGTCAGGAGCTATGAAGATAAGTACATAAAGTGGACCACACTACAACAGGAAAGGGACCAAGACGTGCCAGAGTTCACAAATGTTTTTCATACCCTTCACATGAAGTTGGGTATCAATGATTATGAGAAAAATCTGGTACTCAAGTACCATGGTTGTTTGAACAAATACATCCAAGACAGCATCAAGTTCCTAGACATCTCATCACTTGGTGCTACCTACTGATACACTATCAATATCGAGTAGAAGTTAAAACAAAAGAAGCAAGACTTTGGATATGAAAATCTAAGCAAGGGAAAGGCACTCCCAAACCCAAAATAAAGCACAAACTAAAGGCGAGGTGACCAAGAACAACCAGTCAAAGATGAAAGAAAAGAACAACACCACGAAGATGAAGAAGGACACAGAGAAGTGGTATGAGTTCCATAAGATCCCCATTCACAACACAAGAGATTGTTGAGCCAAGAATCCAATGGTGGTCAAGCTGAAGACTTCATAATTAGATGCATGTTTTGACTCGGAGTCAGAACCTAACAAGGGGAATGACAAAGGGGAGCATATTATTGATGCGAAGCCCAGTGCTATTGTTGCCACCACTGAGATCCAAAAGATTAAGCCCAAAGATCTAGAGGCGGGGGAGCATCTCTTCCACTCACAAATGGGGGTGAAGGGTTCCCTGTAGCAATTAATTTTCAACAATGGGAGCCAAAATAACCTTATTTCAATAGAGGTCACAAACTAGTTAGGTGTACCAACCACACCACACATCTAGTCGTACACCATAGGGTGGCTTCACCATGGATGAGATCTTGACATCAGCCAGAAGTTTCACCTTTCATACAACATCAAGCTCATCATGGATGAGGTATTGTCTGATGTTTCTCCTCTTGAAGTTTGTGATGTATTATTAGGCCAACCATAGTTGTGGAAGTGTCATGTTTTATATGAGTCGAGAACTCACATAGTTATTATTTCTTTGGGTAATAAGTTAAATAGGATACTGGAGGTAGTCCCACCTACCCCCATCTCATTTATCTTTGCTAAGAAATCCAGTAAGATCATCTCCCAGACTAGGAAATTTGTTTTCTTTATGGTTCACTCTCAAACTTAGGGGAACATCATAGCCACATCCATGTCCCCCGGGAAGGGTTCCTCCATGCAATAGAAGTGGGTGGATACGATCATGGAAGAATATAGGGACATCTTCTTCATTGGCATGCCTGTTGGATTTCATCCCCTAACAATCTCAAAGTGTTCTCAAAATGAGTGATTACTTGCTTTTTTGTAGCTAGGTATCTTGGTGCAAGCTGGGGATCATTAGTGATGAGGTTGTGGGTGCTAATGACAGCCATAGAATTGCCATGTTTTTCTCTGATGGAAAGGGGATATGTTTCTTCTCTTTCCAATACTCTTTCTATTTCCTTAGAAATGGCCTCCCCATGACACATCCATGATGCCAAGGCCATCAATTGTAAGTCCCCTAGCTTTGGATTGGGGTCCCACACATTCAAATATGTTAAGGCTAAGTTATGTAAGTAGAATTTAGATATCTTGGCCCTGTCCTCCAGGGTGCTTTGGTCACAGAGCTCAATGAACTTCCTATAGTCTTGGAAAGGCATAGTCCCTCATTGTGCTAGGGTTTTTATCTGAAACTGTAGCCATTTTTCTTTGAGGTATAAGGCATGTTATTTTGTTCGCATCTTGCAATGGAGTGCCTTGGAGGAGAGACTTTCCATAGCTACCAATTGGCTATCATTTTACTGTACTTGCATCCTCAGCCATGTGTTCTCAATCTCTAGTTGAGATTTCATCACTCTTTCCTTATCTCTTATCCTACTCAACTCTATGCCCATCTCTAGTAGCTTCTCCTCCATATGACCCATATCCTCTACACTTTTTTATTTAGAATATTTCATCCAGTGATGTGTTCTCTCTCTCCTTTTCAAGCTCAAAGAATAGAGGGATGGAAAATAATTGTGGTATTACTTTGCCTCCATCAATGAATCTATAATTGGAGCTGAGATTTGGCTATGGGCTAGGTTCTTGTAGCTCTTGGGACTTTCCCTTTACTGTCTTTCAAGTATCTATCTCCCCTAGTACTTGTTTTCCTGCTTCTTTTCCTTCCCTTTGTCCCTATTGTCCTTCCCGCTCCTTCTGTGTTTCATGTAGTTTTGACAGAGTTTCCTATAGGATTGTCTATGTTTCTTATAGGTATGTCTGTGTTTCTTGTAGGAGGCCTTTTCCTTTTTGAAAAGGGAACAAAGGTTCTTTAATTTGTTTTGTTGAGGTTGACCTAGTGACAAAACTCCTAACATAGGTGATTGGTGACCTTGGGGAAGCCTGTTTTGATGTTCCCTCTTCCCCTCTCATTCCTAGAGGGACTAACTTTTCTTGTTCTATTAGTGAGTCCTCAATGATTATAGGAGTATTGCTAGGTGTTTGAGGTCTCCTTTGTTTTATCCTTGTGCTCCTCCTTGTTCTGAAGTATAGGGAAGTTTGCCTCTACCTCTTTCTTTTTGATTTCATAGGTGTACTTAGAGCAGTCAAGGCAGTAGTTGCCTTCTTCTCTATGGGCTCAGAAGACACTCTTATGGATTCCTCTCCTTTCTTGTTATGTATTTTAGGACTTGATATATACTTTTATGCTTCTTCCATACTATCATTTTCTTCCTTTATTTCATTTATTTCTTTCTCATCTCCTTCCTCTTGTTGTTCTTCTTCTTCTCCATACTTCTCTTCTTCAAGTTCTTCTTCCCCTTCTTCAGTGTCTTCTTCTTCTTCTTCAAGTTCTTATTGCTCTTCTTCTTATCGATCTTCTTCCTCTTCCTCACCACAAGAAGTAGGGTCTCTTTCATACTTAATGACTTGAATTACATCTTCTTTGTTCATCTTTGCAAATTTTGACCACATAAAAGGGATTCTTAATTGGTTTAGGGAATCTTATAGTATGAGCTTGATCAATCCATGATGTCCCAGCTGTTGATGGTTCCCTTCTTGTACTTTGATGCTCATGTCTATTATTGATTGCGACAAAAAGTAGGGCACGCTAATTCTTTTATGAGGAGGTAACTCTTCTCCAAATCTCAGCTCATGGAAGAGTCTAAACTGGTAACCATGGACTATACTAAACCTACCCTCACAAGAAATATACTTGAGAATGTGATATCTTACTTCATCCCAAGGATACAAAATCCATTCTAATCCCATTTTTCCTCAATTGGTTCCTTCTTTTCCTCGAAAAATTTCTTCTTGGCAAGAGTGCTACTAGATTTATCCTGTTTTCTCCATTATAAACCCAGAGGAAGTGTAGTAATTCTCCTAATGCTTTCAGTGGTAATTGTTACTGGAAATCCTATTACTACAAATGTGGCACTAAATCTAGCTTGAGGTATGAGTGACATTGCAAATTACCTAGCTATATCATCATTATATCCCCTAAGTAGCTCGAAGAATCTCAACCATTGATGCCTTATAAAGATTTCTACCGCAAGAGGATGTTGATGTATTCTAGTTGTTCTGGTGGGGTCCCTTCTGTTGAAACCCCATGTCATCTTCTCTCTTTGTCAATCTGATTGTATGAAACTTTGGTGGCTATAGATTAAGATCTTTCCCAGCTGATGAGGGTTATAGAGTTTAGGAAGGTGATGACTACAATTCTCCTTTCACTCTACACAATACTCCACACATTTCTGCCTATCTCTATGCACACTGTAATTACTAAAAGAAATGATAATTTATTTTCTTTTTCTCTTTAAAAATGAAAGAATAGACGATATGTCACCTACCTTTCACTGAAATTCCTTGTTTTAGGAGAATTATTGAATTTTTGGGCCCTAGGCACCCCCTCACAACATTTTTTACAATTCTCACTGTTTTTTGTAGTTTTCTTATAGGTGCTCACTGTAGGATGGTCGAGACTAGATTTCATCAAGGTTTCCAGTAGTTTCCTTGTGTTTCATGTAGGTGCTCATTGTTGGATGGCCAAGATTAGATTTTCCTTCTATGGCTCCTCTAGGTAGTCCCAGCTCTCAAAATATTTGAATTAACAATGTCTTGTATGAAAGTTAGGGAATATTTTTATTTATGGTTGATTTCATTGAGCGATGTGTTGGGTGGTTGAGTATCTATTTCTCCTTTTGGACCATTGGTCTCACTATTAGTTATCATGGAACCCTTCCTCGTAATCATCAGCCACTCTTTTACAATGTAACTCGACCACCTTTCCGATTCATTCCCTTTTATGTGACATTTCCACGTGTTCAGTTGACTAGCACTTTAACTTTTTGTTATCAGGCTGAGGGTGGCCAAGTTAACTATCCACCTTCACTTATAAAACCAACTTTTTTCATATTCCTACAATTTAAATCATATTCATACTTATGAGAGAGTGTGGATGAGGTGACATACCTGTGGCTTCCGTTGCTTTGTTGATCCATGTTGGAGGGTGGCTCTGTAGTGCTACTCATGGTTCAAGTACATCTTCTCTATTGCTCTCTTTTTGTTGATTTTATTCTATTGATAGGTTGTCTTCTGGTTGATGTGCAGGTGTTGGATTTTTCTGTTGTTTCTAAGGTCTGGAGAGGTGTCATAGTGCCTGTAGTTGTGTTACTCCTTTTCCAATGCATGGGTGCTAAAGGTTGAGCTTGAAGCATCCTGCTGCTTCAAAATAGGTTGTTACAGGGTTTCTAGTACTACAGGAAATCATGTAGCTTCATTTTTTTGAATTTATGCGGCCTTTCTTTTGCCTGGAGGGTGAATAGATATTGGATTGAGTGGAAGGTGTGGCCATGGAGTGTTAAGTGAGGTGGGTTGCATGTGCTATGCCCTTTTGATATTTATTTGTTCTTCTCTTTCTATTTTGTTTTTTTTTTTTTTCTTAGATTTTTTTGATGGACAAAGAGGGTGGCATGGTCATTAATGGGTGTCAGTTGAGATTTGGTGAAGTTAATGGCATTATTTTTCCATCCAAAATAGGCCTGCATCATGATTTTTCCATCAGACTCCCATTCCTATAGATTTTCAGGACTTCCTGTAGTACTACAAGAAACTCCTATAGTAACTACAGGAAATCCTGTAGAAGTCACAGAATTTCCTGAAAATTGGATTTTTCTATGGTTGGAGATGAGTATGGATGAATGAATATGGGGGTCATGGAGGAGATGAAATCAATGAAGAAAAACATGGGGTTTTGCATGGTTTTCTGCCCTCTAATATCTGTGTCCATTATTTTCTTGAAAACCTGCAAAACCAGAACTGTTATGGGTGGGCAGGTTTGAGGTCCCTACCATTATTTTTGTGTTTTTCTCTTCTTTTTTTTTAAAGATAGCTAGGCTGCCTCAAAGGAGGTTTTCATCTTGGTTGCCTACCCTAGGTGCCTTAAAGGAGGTTTTCACCCAGGGGTCTTTTATTTTTCTCTTTTTTCCCTTTTTTTTTAACTCTTGGGTTGCCTCAAGGAGGTTTTCAACCCAAGAGTGGGCCTTATGTGCCTCGTGGAGGTTTTCACTTGGGTCTATTATTTTTTTTATTTTTTATTTTTTTTCAAAGATTCAATAGGCTTGAAGAACTTGGTGAGATGGAAGTTGAGAATCCTTCAATTACCATTACTACCTTACTGATACTACTAATGAATTCCTCCTTTGACAAAGGCTTTTTGTAGAATTTAAATCTATACCCATTGACAAGCAAGGGGATACCCTATTCATTAATGGTTCTTATCTAAATAGCCCCATTGTCATGGCAATTTTCTATCACGTATGGACCCAACCATCTGGTCATCAACTTGCCTTTGAAATCCTTGAACCTAGAGTCATACAACAAAGCTTAATTTCCTTCTTGAAATAGTTTGCCTCTGATACTTTTGTCATGCGAAACCTTTCTTTGTACTTGAGTCACATCTGTATGCAGGAGAGCATGCATCTTGAATTCATCTAACACATTGAGCTGGAGCATCCTCTCTTAACGTGCCCTTGTAACATCTAGAAAAAATTGTGGTGGCATCCTTATAGTGTTGTACTCAAACTCAATGGAGAGCAGAGCCTTTTTTCCATATACCAAATCATAAGGGGTGAAGCCATTGGTTGTATTCCAAGTTGTATTGTAGGCCCAAGTGGCCTCCACTAGTCTGTCAGCCCAATATTTCTTGTTGTTGCTCACCACTTTTGTGAGAATTCTATCCAATGCTTTGTTGGTGACATATACCTCTCCATTGTCCTAAGGGTGGTAAGGAGTGGACTTCCTGTGCTTGATCTTATGCTAGCTTAACAGATTATTAATCATCTGTGCAGTGAGTTTAGTGCCTTGATTAGTGACTAGCTCTCTAGGGTATCCAAACTTGAAAAAAACATTCTCCCTCAATAAATCGACCCTTTCTCTTATGTGGCTACCTTGATAGCTTTGGTTTTAGCCCACATTGTTAAGTAGTCAGTGCACACAATGAAATCCATGCCCCACTTGTCAAATGGCTCAAAATTCACTTGAGGTTGCAAAGGAATTTCATCCCTAGGAGTAGGTTTCCTAATTCTTTGGAACCGGTCACATTGGTTGGTATATCCTCTTGAATCTTGGTGGAGAGTGGGCCAATAATAGCCAGCTTGTAGTACCTTGAAGGTTGTCCTTTTGGCTGCAAAGTGACCTCCACAAGGCCCATCATGACAAGCTAGAAGGATGTCAAAAACTTCCTCCTTCCTTACACATCTTCTCAGAATTTGATTTGCGTCCACCTTGAAGAGAATTCCCCCAATCCAGGTGAATGGGGTGCTTTTCCTTATAATTCTACTCTTTTTCTTTGGAGGAAATATTTGGAGGGAACTCTGTAGCTACGAAGTAGTTGGTTATGTTATAAACCCATGGAGAGAGAATTGAAATGGTGAGTGAATGATCATCTAACAGCTGGTCATCCACCATTCCTTCCTCACCTATAGGCAAAGCCAATCCGGAAAAAAAAAAAAATATGCAACTACATTTTCTCTGCCAAGCTTATCAATAATAGTTAGATCAAATTTTTGTAACAAAAGTAACCATCTAATAATTTTGGCATTCACATTAGGTTTTCTCATCAAATATTTAATGGGGCATGGTCAGAATGTACAAAGGTCTGGTAACCAATAATGTAATGTCTAAATTTATTCAAGGAGTTGGCAATATCTAGGAGCTCGTTTTCATTCACAGTGTAGTTCAACTCAACTTTGGACGGATTTTTGATGATGAAGTAAATGGCATAAGGTAGCTTGTCATCTATATGATCCATAGCTTCTCCTATAGCTTTGTCTGAGGCATTAGCATGTATTTCAAAAGGAAGAGTCAAATTTGGGCCTTAGAATATAGGTTCAATAGTCAACTTGTCCTTTAGGGTTTCTACGGCCTTTTGGCAGATTTATGGCCATAAAAATTCGGAGTCCTTGGCCAATAACCCAAAAAAAGGCGAGGCTACCTTGCTGAACGTCTCAAACTTAAACACAATTTATTTCTTATTAAATTCTTTATCTCGATTAGAATAATATATTAGATATGATGAAGACGTAGTCCCAGACAAATTCTTTTACTTAATTTTTTTTATCATTATTATAATTGTGTTTAACCTTTTTCCCATTTGACTTACTTTATTATTATTTTACTTTTTACTAGAATTTATTTATTAATATTTAACTTTTGTTTTGTTTTTCAAAAAATACATTAATTTATTGATTTGAACTAATAAATAAAATAAATTTAACTATTTTGATTATTATTTTTCTTTCTATTTTAAACTTTAAATTAATAGATTGTGTCTACCAAAAATTTAAAAAACGTTTCAAACTTAAACACAACTTATTTCCTAAAAAATCATCCACAATTATGAATAATGGTAAAAAAAAACTATTTTTTAAATTACTAAAAAACATATTTATTCGGGTTATGAATAATTATAAAAATATATTAAAAAAAGAGAGAAAAAGAAACTTAATTAAAAAAAACCTCAAAGACTAACCTCATTAACATCAATATCATATAAGAATTCCACACATTTTAAGAACTTTTTTTATTTGGGTATATAGTTTTACTAAAGTTTTTTTTATTTAGATATATGGTTTTATTTAGTTATATAAATACAAAAGAGATAGTTTAGAAATATTTTAGTATATAAAAAGTATATGTTATCATAATTTTTAAATTAGTATTTGTATTTGATGTTACAAAGGAAACCTTGTAAGGTATAGAGTGTGGAAGAATAGCGATATGTGAATGGGCATTGTTGAAAGCAAGGGTGGATGATACTGAGTTGCAATTGAAATTGTTAGTTATGTGTATACTGAATATGGATATTTTGTAAATAAAAGTAGTGTGTAGAAGAATAGTGACATGTGAATGGACATTGTTGAAAGCAAGGGTGGATGATATTGAGTTACAATCCAAAGTATTAGTTATGTGTGTTTTGAATATGGACATTTTGTAAGTAATAGTAGTGTGTGGAAGAATAGCAACATGTGAATGGACATTCTTGAAAGCAAGGGTGGATGATAATGAGTTATAGTTAATGTCATGTAGAAGTTATCCATCATCAATGTAGTAGTTGTTGTTTATGTGAACATGTTTTTGTACATTATTTTAAGGTTTTTTTTTTTTGTATTTGGAGATTTTGTTTTTCCATATGTTACATATTTATGGTATTATTAAAAAATACTAGTAGATTATAATGGAAGAGTTGAAATAAATGATATGACATTGTGAATAACCTCATGGTTGTCATTCCATATTTGAAAGTATTTTTTGCTAAAGTGATGTAGAAGTATTATTAATATTTGAAATATGTAAATTAATTGTGGAAATTCATTAGTAGTAGTTTACATGGGAAAGGTTATTGATAATAATATTGAATAAACAAGATTGCATGTAACAGTGGAAGATGAAGCTAAGTGATATACATTAGGTGGAATTTGCAGAAAGTACAATGTTTGTAATGAAGAATGTCTTTTGATCTTCGAAGATCCTTTTTCAAGTTTCAATTGAAAAATACAAGTAGTAGATTGTAATCGATGAGGTGAGAAAAGAAATATAATATTGTGAAGAACAATGTGGTTTCCATATTTGAAGATGCATCGAAACTTGTTGGAGGCATCGAAGACCTGAAGAAGCAACAATGACCCTGGAAAATGTATAATTTGTTAAAGTTTGTAATATGTAAATTAATTGTGGAAATTTATTAGTAAAATTTTGCATGTGAGTTGTGTTAAAATGAAATTGGAATGAATGGAAATGAACTTACGTTTGTCATGGGGATTTAAATATTGTTAGTCGAAGATGCAAGGTGAACAATGGCATATCGAACACCATTGGAGATTTATGCGTAGTTGGAGATGCATATTTCTTGATTGTCATTCTGCTCGTATTTTTTGCATTCTGTCATGTTGATGAATGTGGATTATGCATTTCAGAGCAGATTTAATTTGCAATAATAATTGTATAGTTAGATGGAGGCGGTATAATGGTACTACTGGATTCGGTATCGAAAGAAATCTGTTTTGTATATGTTGCAATGTAAGTATTGATGCTTCAATTTCATCACAATAGTTATATAGTTGTGTTATTTCTGAGTCCATATGTCCTATTGCAAAAGAAAGGAAATGTTAGAATCAAGTGTATAGGAAATATAATGAAAATGTATTATTTGCAACCATGTATTAATAATGATTAGATTTAATTATTGTCCAAAGATATGAAAGGTATGTTATGAAATAGATTGAGCTTAATAAATATAGGAAACCTTTTGGTCATGTTAACGTATGGATTGGAGCAGATTGTCTGGAGGTGTCGTTGAACAGAGAATTTCTTCTACATGTTTTCTGCGAGCAATGTTTTTGTTGTCTTTCATTTTATTGTAACGATCGAAACTGATTGCGGGGAAAATATGAAGATCTTGTAGAGAAGGTACTCTTGAAATTGTTGTAAATGTGAGACCTTTGCGTTTAGTTTTCCCAATGTCAATTGTTGCTTTCGACAGTGTCATACCTTGAGATTTATGTATGGTTAATGCCCAAGCCATCTTTAGTGGAATTTTCGTACGTCCATTTCTTTTTATTGCTGGAATAGGCAAGTGAGTGGGATTTTTTTCATCCCAAGGAGGCTCAATGTATTCGGAAAAAGCTATGACAATAAAAGATGGTTATAATTTCTCTGAGAGAACCATTAACAAGTCCAGCTGAAACCCAAAGGTTGGAAGTTAGCATCACTTTTTGGCCTTTGCATAGTAACACAGTTCACTCAAGTTGCTTGTCTCCTGAGGAAATGTTGGAATATGTGTTGTCATCTTCAGTAATGGATCCTGCGACATGAGTGTTTAGAGATTTTATCATTTGCTTATTATGGACTGTTGTTTGAGCATTTGTTGGAAATACATGCATGGAATCATGGAAGGAATGTAGTCATCAATTGTTGGATTTGAATTTCTAATATTCTAGAGGATGTTCCTGAAAGTAACCTGGGCGATGTTGTTGCCTTGTTGACGAAATATTTTGACTAATGCGATGACTATGTTGAATGTGTTCCACAGTGCGCTTTTGTGGCTCGTGCCTGCATATAGAGGTATGTCTTTGATGAGCGATAACTAGCCGAGATAACCAACCAATATAATGGAACAACCACCGAAAGGAGTGTTTCTTTGCAGTGGAAATGCCTCTCGAAGACGTTCGTCAATATGGCTGAGAAGCTTTGGTGCAATAAAGCTCATTTCACTGATTAGTATGTACTTGATATGCTTGAGTTCTTCTCGGAATTTCACATGAACATTGCCTTCTAAAGGTGTAAGATCCTTTATAGGAAGGTGGAGGGTGGAATGGATTGTTGATTCTTGTATGTTGAAGGCAGCAATGCCTATAGGGGCGAGGAGCATGATCGGTGAAGGTTCTCGACTTGCAAGGGTTATGAGAATATATTTGATGCAACTGATAAGGAGGGATTTTCCTGTACCAGCAGTGTCCTATATTATCATTCCAAGAGCAGTTAAAATGTCCTTCTTAGCAAAATGATTAGAAATAATATTTAGAGCTTTTTTTGCATTGGAGATAATGTATTAAGGGTCGTCAGGATATGTTGATATTTTTGAAGAATGTGTTGGATAGAGAGGCTATTCTCAATGAATTGTATGGCATTATTTTGTAGATCTAATGGGATAGTGGTATGGTTCCAGTTATGGTTGTCATCAAAGCCATGAAGGCCAAGCATGTCAAGCTCATTTATGAGGAGCTCATTTGTAGGGTATAATTGGGAGAGTAATTCCCATTCATTTATTTCCATGGTGTCTAGAGGATTGGCTTCATGAATAGTTGAGTTATCATTTGCAACATATTCAATATCAGATAGTGTGCGATGTTGATGCCAAGGTTTGTAGAAACGACAAAATGTTTGCCAGTTTGTGATGAATTCTGTAGCAAAATCTCTTATATCTTGTATGATATCGCGAAAGGGGTTGTAGGGTTATGGGTATTGAGTTGATCATCGTTGCAAGTAGGGTGTATGTTTTTTGGCCACTGGAGTCAATGAATAAAGATGATTTTGGATGTAATTTCCATGGTGCTTTATAGTGACATTCAAATGAGGATCCTTTCTTTCTTATGCATGTGCTTTCGGTGCATTTTGTGTGACATTCAACCCAATTGATGAGTTGTTCATAATCATTGAAAGGATTGGTTCTAAAAATTTGTGACATGGACAATCGACAAGGGTCTTCTGAATTTGTCTGAGCAATTGGTTGGTTTGAAAGCGAAGGAGTACGAGGGTTCCAACCTAAAATATATTTGTCGAAGAATTTCCTAGCAATATCAACTTCTTTTGTGTCTTCCCAGTTGAGGCTTTCCATATTAGGTGCATTTTCTATCCAAAGGAAACCATGGATATGTGAAAATCCTCTATGTTGTCATTCATACCTATCAAGTCTGCATTTGTGTAAGATATTTTTGTAGTAGATGAGGTTTGATGTTTGGAGAGTTATGAAAGAAACGTGGTAGAATGCATACATGTACCAATAGTCTTTTGTCTGGAAGTGTTTCTCTAAGATAACTTCACGAAATGTTGTGAATCAATGGTGCATATATAGTGATGTTAAATGTGGGTTAGAGATAATGTTATTGTTTCTCCATTTTTGTTGTTTTGTAATATCAGAAGGTTGACATCTGGACATGACTGCATGAAGATCAGGACATTTTGTATCAGATGCACTTAATGTGAAGAAGAACGTTGGGAAACTGAGCTGAGATATAATGTTTGTTAGTTCATTTTTAGCTTTGTGTCAAAAATATCTTGTTCCACGTAAATATCAACCGAATGGCATGACTTGTTCTGCCAACTACTCATCTGGAAATTGTTCTAATCGGATGTTCAGATCTTCAATAGATGTTGGAAAGTTATCTGCGGTGTTCTTTTTCACAAAAATGAACATTTTTACTTGACTATGATGTCGCATCATGAGATTATATATGTAATAACAAAAGCATGGGTGCTTCTCGAATCCATTATTGTAGTAATGTATGACATGAAGAGCGTATTCATGTAACTGCACTGCTTTCATTCTTAGTTGACTTAGCATTGCAACTCTTGTGGGGAAAGGGTCGAGCAAGCCATAGAGAGTAGAACTTTTGTGTTGTATTCATTCATTGGGGATAAGTCAATTGGTGGTCATTCAATTGTAGTATAGAATGGTGGCTGCAAGCATGTAAATAATGGCGTATTTCTTGGATTTCTATATTTGTATTGGGAATAATGGGTATGCATGATGATGTGTGGTGTAGGGATGGGTTTAAGGAATCTTTAGTGGGCTCAAGTTCTGGTTTAGGTGAAAGGTGGACAGTTGTTTCTATGGTATTTGAATGGCGAAGGGAGGATGAGACATCGGTGGGGATTATTGGTAAGGATTCTAGTGCGTTGTTATTAATACGAGCATTCTTATAGTGTGGGTCATTTGCCAATTTGTATTCTAATGCAGCAGAACACGATGTCTACTGACAATTAAATTATAAGCATGATGGTCACTACTATGATGGGTGACAATTAGAATGTCCAAGTCTTCAGCATGTCGTGCCAACATGCTTGCGATTTTTGTAATGTCTTGTGGAAAACAAATTGTGTGGCCATCGTATTTATATTGGCCACCATGTGCATGTGTTACCTAGAGTATAGGGTTAACCCTAGCAATGAGCATTTCTTATATTTGTGAAAGAGACGTAAGGAAAGCTGGCTGAAGACCAGGGTCCATGTTGTTTGATAATGAGAAGGGATGACCCTTTGTTTCAAATATGCATTTGGAGAAGCAATGGATTTGGT
Source organism: Pinus taeda (assembly GCA_000404065.3). Taxonomy (NCBI): domain Eukaryota; kingdom Viridiplantae; phylum Streptophyta; class Pinopsida; order Pinales; family Pinaceae; genus Pinus; species Pinus taeda. The sequence continues at coordinate 26,707 of APFE030653217.1, forward strand.
TCAAATTGCAGATATGTATTCCAAGATATGATTCAAGACAAATGAAGCATGGACATTTAGGTGCAAGTTTATCAATATTTGCATGAAATTATCGATGTGCTTCATTAGTGTAAACGTTGTTGAAAGCATGTGCAAAGGAGGTGTTAGGGCAATGAGGTATGGATGTATTTGTTTGAGAGATTTTTCGAAAAGATAGAGAGTTTAATAATTGCAAAGGAGGATTGTTTTCAGGGTCGGAATTGGGAAATATGGAGAGGTTTAATGGAAAATGTGAATTTTCACCATATGTTTCGGACGATGAATGTCAGTTTTCTTTCTACTTTTGTTTTTTTGACATTCTGTGATGCCATTTTCCCTGATAAAGCTCACGTCAACGTGCATTTATTCATTCTTTATTTGTTGCATAGTATCTTTGGGCGTGTTCATCATTACAAGAAGAAGACATTTGCAAAAGTTATGGTACCTATAGGAAAGAGAGGGGAAAACAAGAATGTTATTTGGAGAGAACAACCATGTTATTGTATAAAAGAGAAAGAGGAGAAAGAAATTGAAGTTTTGAATAGTTTTATGTGAATTTTTTATTTGAATATGTGTTTGAAAGAACTTTTAAGTAATTTTCATTTATACATGTAGATAATTGCATGTGTAATGCAACAAGTTGCCTCATTTGTTAAAAGAAAGAAGATGAAAAAAATGTGAATAAGTGTACATACACAATGCTAGATACAATGGAGGATGAATATTTATTTCAATACTAAATAAGAGCATTTGGTGAGATGGCATGCAATATTATATGGTGCAAAATTTTATTTTTAAAATAAGATAACAAAAACTTTCAGAAAGTGAAAAATACATTTTACGATATCTATCTATGATATTGACATTTCATCAATTACTTGAAGGATGTTGTTGCATTCTGTTGTGAAATGCAAGATTTCTTCTTTCATGATAACACATTTAAACTATGGTAATTCCTTAAATGTTTCTATCTTCACTGATAGTGTGAAGATATGATCCATCCATAGTGCTTTGGAGACAATTTCCCTGATTAGATCTAGATTTAAAGATAACAAATAGAAGTATTTGGCATTAATCCCAAGAATTGTAGATCACATGTCTTCGAAAGCAACAGTTGAAGCTAATTCACCAGTGTGATCTTCTATGTCAATATTAAGTATGTATTTGTAATCACAGTCGGTTACTTCAGTGTTGCATTTTGGGCAAAACAACATGCCTGTATTTTATGGAATAATTTTTTTTTATGCATTTTTTCCCATCAACGATGGATGGGCAAGAAATGTAGTAAAAAATTTCCATCCAAAATTTTGTTATTATGCCCTTTAATTGGAAGAATGTTGGTTTCTCTGAGGAATCCATACTGTAAATATCAACAATCGTTATTTTTTTTTTTGATGGCCAAAAGGACTGAATATCTTGTTTTCAAGGATGTAGAAGCTGTAGTGGAACCTTCTTTTTAAACCATGACTTTAGCATGTGGGCCTATTCAATGTCAAGATATACAAGAATAATGGATCTCGTTGTAGTGCCAACATTTTTGCCATTAAATTCTCCAAGATGGGCAGACTTGATTGCAATGATGGGGTTATTTCCTACAACACATAGGGAGCATATTTCTTGTGATACGACATGAAAATTTCCTCCACAAAAGATCACATCCATGCTATACCAATATTTATTTAGTAACTTCAGAGCCGTCTTTTCTATGTATAGTGCACACATTAGAAATGTCAGTGATAATACCAAGAACATCAACAATGGAGTTGATGTTTGTTGTTTTGATATCATTGATTGATTTTATATTGAATTGCACTGTTGGCTTATGTCTTTTTCGCTGGAAACATGCTCTATGGTAGATGTTGCATTTAACAAAATTTCCTAATCATTGTTTAAGTTGTTGTATTGCTTATTAGAATTTTTCACATTCCCTTTAGAGACAATGTAGACATTTCCAAGTTGGATTTTATCAAAAAAATAATCAGCTACATTGTTGAAATGAGTAATATGTATTTTTCCACCTTTTGTATCAAACAGGGCAAAGCCAAACACTTTACCGGGTCTGTAATGATTCTGAAATTGTCGAAGAGTTTTTTTTCTTTGAACGTATCCTTTTATGAACCAATCTGAATGGTAAGGGTTTAGTGATTTGATAGGAATTAGGACTGGCATGACAGATGGGGTTCGAGTAGTTGGAAGAGGGCAGTGCCTTTTTTATGAAGGATCTTGGTTCGATGATGAGGGAGTGTTTTCTTCATAAGTGATCGGGATACTCATATTTTTTGGATTACCAATTAAGGGTGAAAATGAAGCAAAAATATCGAATTCTATTAGCTTTATAGACCTACATGGAAACTGAGAGACACAGGAATGATTGTTAGAGTTAGAAGTGATATCGATAAAAATGTTAAAGTTGAAATAAAAATTTTATAATAAACTTACATTGATCGACCAATAGCTGAAGTAGTCCAACTTTTAACATGTATAACAAAACCCTTTTGTAGCAAGCCTGTTACTACGAGGTCTTTGAAATATGTTGGAAGCATAAGGTGTTTCATATGTGTGCCATCAGAGATGGCAATGCGATATCGTGGAGTTGAATTTTGCATTGATTGAATGGTTTCAAGTTCAACAATTTGTAGGTATGGTTGAATATGAGTTGATCTAGAGAACTTTGTGAAAACAACATTCTCAGTAATATTTGTTGTCATTTTCTGAAAGTAGAGATAACAAAATAAGTACTATACAGAACAAAACTCATAAATGTGGTTTTCTTCTCGTAAGATGTTTAACATTCATTACATTCCTATAACACTACATGAAAATTTATGAACTAAAGGGTAGGAAGCATGTTCAATTTGTTAGTGATTGAGTGGCTATCTAGGCTTGTAAACATAAAAATGAAGAGATTTATGATAACAACTTCCATATGATCATTCTCTTTCAAACATATTTAAAACTGTAAATTGACAATTTAATAAACCTACGCATGTTAGAAACAATCAGACATGCGTAACATACTTAACACTATAAATTGAAAATTTCAGAAACCTACGCATGTTAGAAACAACCAGGTAGGGGCCCTAGCAGCTGGTGATAATAAGCATGGGTGTAGATTTAGAAATTGTGTAGCCATTGAATGTGTAGCCCAAAAAGGCATTTTAAGTAAAACTCCTGTCTAATTTAAGATGCTATTTTGCAGGTATGGATTCATGGTGTCTGTACCACTTCATGGATCCATTTTTTATATGAAAGCAATGTCTACCCTGATCTCACTTTGTTTTCTCATTTTGTAAAATGCATCTTAATTATACAAAGAGTGACAAAATAATATACATCAAAATGATCATTTCAATGAGACAAGGCACATTTATAAAGGCTACCATGGCTACCCATCCCCACATAGAAAATTACTTTTGGCATATTTGTCGACGTCTTAATCTCACGAGATTCTGCATTCGTATGAAAAAATCTTATTATGGTTGAAACCTAAGTTGCAAAATATGTTCTAAATGTTGTAGTCTCCAACAAATGAAAAGTGGATAAATCCCATTCAATGCATACCAACATTTCCTTTTCAGTAGAAGTAAGATTCGTGCCAAATGCATGTTGTTTCAAATTTATGTACTGTACAATCCAATTATTTAGCTATCCAAGACAATTTGCTAGTTGTTAGGACGCAGACAAAGATGTTGCCTCGATGAAATATCATATTTTAATAGAAAAACGTGTACAAATATTTATAGGCACACTCCTTATACCTCAAGCTTTTTGGTTTTAGCTTCAGCTTTTGAAGTCTGCAAATTTATCCAAGCTTCAATTCTTGCTTCTTCTCGTTGATATCTAAAATTTACAGGCAAAGAATAATTATGAAGAATAAGAGGATAGTGGCAGTTTAGCAATAATATAATCATAATATATTATAAAGTATTGATGAAACCATGCTTAAATCAACTCACAAAGAAAAATGTTGTCTTTGAGTATCTGAAACAAACAAATTGAGAAATGGTCTAATGTTGAGAAGTTCGATATAAAAAAGCATTGGAGATGTTTTAATGAAAATGTTTGAGGGTGTTGGAAGTATTGGTCGTGACACTATGAATATTTTGGGAATTGTTAGGAATCCTTTCAAGGATTGTTAGGAATGCTTTCAACAAGACACATAAAAGAAAAACAATGAAAAGACTAAGGGGAGCTTCTAACATAAACTACATCATCCTCATGGCTCAATTCATTGCAAGAAGTTTCATTTATCACATAGACTTCACAGACATTGAAACAAAAGGAAAGAAGATACAATAAATTATTACTTGATTTGAGGAATGACTGGACCTATAATAGCAAATTTGGCTAGCAAATTTTTGAAAGAAAAATAAAGCTAAAATTGGAAGAAGAGAAAATGGCAACCATGTTAAGGGAAGGAAAGATACAAATATTCTAAGTTAATGTGAAGAAAATATATTAACAATGTTGGCATTCCTATGACAACTACATTAAAAGAATCAGTTTCAAAGCTTACATCTTTACAGAGCTCTAAGTTCATGTAACAAATCTTATAAATTAATTTGGTATTTGGCTAAATCTTAATTTATAAAATAAATTATTATTTTTATATGTACAAATAATAAATGTAGCTAAATGACTAATAGGACATTCTACAAATCTAGAAACGTAAATCATGTTGGTGAGGAAATGAATTTTTTAATGGGCAATGGGTCCTCACAATCCTAGCAGTAAACAATAGGCCATGGCATATCTCATAAACATAGATCGTTCATGAAAATAAACAATCGTTACTCTGCAAATTATATTTATTTGATAAGTGTTTAATCTTGGTCTACTCACTATTTTCCAAAGTCAATGCTCATCAATAGATCGAGTGAATAGTTCTTTAGTTTGGCTTCGAGGCTCTGCTTGTTTGGGACCTACTTGCTTCTAATACCAAGGTCCCAATTCAACATAGGATTCAAGTGGGCCTCAAATTCTATTTATCCTCTCTCTCTCTCTCTCTCTCTCTCTCTCTCTTCTCATCTCATCTATATATATATATATATTATATATATATAGGATATTATATAGATATATATATTATTATATATATATATATATATATATTATATATATATATATATATATACTTTTCTTTACAACAAAATTATATCCAACCTCTAGAACAATGACACATTTGCCAAATCACAGTTTGTTGTAGGTGAGATACCATGCCCATGGCTGGGAGCAACTGAATCTAGATATATACCCCTATTATATAAACTATTCCTGAAGGATGTAACTGCTAGGAAATGCATCACAAGAGGGATTTTTGTTGTAGCATATGATTGAATGAAATGGATAATACACATAAATGAGTTATTAACGTTGGTTTCTACAAAGAACAGTCAATTATACCAATTCATTGATCAAAACATTAAAAAAACAATCAATGTAATTGTTGCGGGCATGTGGATTTTATATCGGGTCCACAATGGTTGTTGGTGAGAACCCAAATGCATTCCAAACTTTACTCTATCATAACATTCGGACAAGATTATGGCTGTACCTAATCACATACAACAACAATTGAGAGATGGGTGAAATCAATATGTGGAAACGCTTAGCAAGAAGGATGTATGAATCTGAAATAGAAGGTTGTTTGATGTAATAAAAAGTTTCCCTCCCTTGGGATAAAATGTTCAATGCCTCTCAAGTTGGAGTACACATTTTCCCTAAACCTACACCACCATAAATTGACCCAGCAAGCTAGCAATTGAGGTTATTTGGCTATATGCATCTTTGTTAAATCCTGGATTTCTAGTATTCATATCATTTGGGTTTTCAAAAAACATTAATACCATGGTCCTCTTTAACATTAATTAGCCTTGTTTAAAGGTAGCAGTAACATTATTTTCCATCTATAGTCATAGTGAACACACAAACTGGACCCCAAAATAAGCGCGTAAAAAAACCCACAACCAAGAAACAGACCGAGTGGAAACCTCATGTGCAATAATGAATTTCGATGGTTTCAAACAACAAAATAATAAAATTTTAAATAAATAGGAGCGTGAAATAATATTAAGGTGCTGATGAGTGCCGACAGAAAGCTCAGCAACATGAAAAGGGAAATGTCGAGGTAAGTCTCAATGTGATCAAAATTAGGCCGAGGTTCAAAAAAACGCAAGGGACTCAAGTGTTGTCATTCCAGGTATAAGCAAAAGAACCATGGTAGGAGTGGAGCAGGGCTCGAAAGCAGGCATTGCCAGGACTGGGAAAGATGAGCCTGATGTTCTTCAAGGGCTATCCCAAAATCTCCATTCCCTCAAATTGACTTTAGGAATGAAGAGTTCCAAAGGCAACAATAACACTATTTTCCATCTACAGTCATAATGAATGCACATACTAGACCCCAAAATAAGCCGCATAAGAAAACACCCCATATAGTTTAGTTGCAGGTTCTTAGGAACAACAATGCTTACAATCAAAATCGAACAGTGGTTGACAATAGTAAATCTAGGCAACAGGAAGAAAATAAGGATGGTAGAATGAAGACAGACTGGACCCTAAAATAAGCCGCATAAGAAAACACTCCATATAGCTGAGTTGTAGGTTCTCAAGAACAATAATGCATATAATCAAAATGGAACAGTGGTTGACAATAGTAAAGGCAGGAAACAGGAAGCAAAGAAGGATGGTAGACTGAAGAGAAGTGACATAGTAGAACAAATTCCTATCAAATACAACTAAATATTTATTCATCTAGAAACCAAAGTTAGCTTAAAGTCCCAGTTCCATAAATTGTTTGCTTGAGACATCTACAAACCCAGATCATCAAGATATGTAATATTAAGGTGATGATGATTGCTGACAGAAAGCTCAGCAACATGAAAAGGGAAATCTGGATGTAAATTAACTAACCTGGCAGGTGGAACACTGCAAATTTGTCGAAGGCTACTATGTGAAGGCTGCAAACACTGGTATGAGATGAGAAATGAGAACAGTAACCCCATATTGTATACCACAACCTAATAACTACCACCATAACTGGTTCTGATGCGGAGGCCACTAGATTCGGATGCAGGGAAAAACTGCCAACTAATTAATCCTGCTTCTGGACCTCCTCATCCTCGTGGCCATCCTCCTCCTGTAGAAAAAGTAGCCCTATGCGGACATCCTCATCCTTGTGCAACAAAGAAGAAGGAACCCCCACCCCACCCTCCACGGCCCTCCTCATCCTCCTGCAGCAAAGGTATTCATCCCATGCCCTCCTCTGGATCAAACACGACTATCCACATGCGCATGAAAGACTAACTGCGTAGATGGACGAGTTGGGTAGGGTAACTAGAACAAAAATTAATTAATTTTTCTATTAACTAATTACCTTAAGAGTTTTTTATTGTTTTTTTAATGTTTCCAATTAAATTGGATGGTAGATCATTGTTGAATCATCTAACAATGGATATGACGGTTAAGATTAGGACATAAATGCATTTGGGGGAGTTCACTTTAGAGGGAAACACCTTACGGCGTAATTATTATAGCCATATAAATTAAATGGTTAGTAAATATAGATAAATATTAATCTACAATAAATGCCAAAACACCTATTTCATAAGGCATCTCAGGTTATTAAAATTAAACAAATAATAAAACTAACAGAATGATAAATTTATTATTATTATTATATTATTTTATTATTAATTAAAATAATTAATATAGAATTTAAAGATATATATATTTGAAAAACCATGGAACAAGATTCTTTTTCATGAATATTTATAATGTAGTCTAAATTGACAATTGTCTTTTTCACTAGAATCCGGCCATACAATTTAAGCAAGATAAAAAATGTGATTTTTCATTACTTAAAATATATTTTTGAAAGCATAAATAGATTTACCACACTGAAAACCCTACTAGAGCACTCGATTTCTACAAACTAAACAACTTAAACTCAAGCTTTTAAAAATCTCTACTCGATTTTGGTTAAAATTAACTAAAAAAATATTGTAAAAAAAAGGTCATTTTGTTTATAAGTTAAACTATGCCCATATATATACCCACTTTATCATAG
>APFE030653223.1:3635-16611 GCA_000404065.3 Pinus taeda
GTTTAGTTTTCTGTTATTGTGGATCTGGTTATCTGGGTGACTTATTGGTACTTGATGATCATTTGATATTTATGGATACAGTTTGAAAATTTATGAAAAGTGGTCCTTGAAAGAAAAGAAGTAGGGGGTTGTAGCTCCCTTCCAGGAGAGACTGGAAAACGAGAGAGAGTTGTAGCTCTCTGCAGGTTGCAGCCTGCATACTGGTAAAGCACTGCACCAGTACAAGACCATTGTAAAAGGAGTTTCTAATTTGAAAGAAGGTAGAGACATATTGCAGCAGGTGGTTTTCACCCACATTGGGTTTCCACCTTATATCTGGTGTTCTTTGATGAGACTGTCTGTTTTTCTTGCTCATTATTTTATGGTACTGATATGCAAAAATAATTCAAAGTGTAAATAAGGAAGATTTGTTAAAAGAACTATATAATACTGATTCACCCCCCCTCTCAGTATTATTTTCAACACTTCGGAAGTTGTTCCTTCCCCTACTCTCCTTACCACATTCGATGGTCATTCTCATAGGCTGCATGGAATTCTTCCAGCCTTTCCCGTCTGTGTTGGGGGCAAGGTTTTCAATGTCAAGCTAGAGATAGTTGATGGTGACCTTGATTATAATCTTTTATTGGGTCAAAATTAGGTTTACACAATGGATGCTATTGTTTCATCATTGTTTCATGTCCTATGCTTCCTTGATGAAGGCACATATGTTAAAATTGATCAAATGACTTATTCTCCTAATGATCCCAATACATATTTTGACTCCATCGTCCCCTTGGTGAAGAATACCAAGGAACCTATCGAGAATTTTGGAGTTGGAATCTATTCCTCATTGATGGGTACTTTTGATATTCCTTCTCTTATTTCTCATCTTAATGCCATTTCATCCTACAAGGTCGCTCCTTGAACAGGAATTTTCAAAACTCATTATTTTTCTGATCCTTGGCCCTTACCCCCTCTATTGCCACATTAGAAGAGGGGAAAGTAGGTGGAATGTCATACCCTGTATCTGTAGTAGAAATTGCGTACCAATTTATAGTGAATTTTGTAGATATTGATATCATTCCTCTCCCATCAAAGGATTTAGATGGTGATATGGCTCTGGTCTTATCTCTTAACTCTACTTCAATTATGGACTGACGTGACATAGTCTTACCATCTAAGGAAGAAATCCTAGAAGAAATAACTAGTGCAGAATGACCATGGGATGATCTGCAGGATTGGTCATATTTTCTCCCTGATTTGCATCAATTTGAGTCAGATTTATTAGGTCTTTGTTCAATTGGAGGTGTTCATAAAATTCTAAATCCTTTGGCCCCATAAAATATTTTTGGTCAAGGTAATATGTCCAATATTTTGAAAACCATTCTGATGAACATTTCTGGGAATCCCAATATTATCGATAATATCTTCATCGGAGTTCCATGTTCCCTTGAAGAAATCAATATTTATATCAACTTTTTAAGTATTTTCGAGATGTGTTTGCCCGGTCTTATGAAGATATGCCTTGAATTAATCCATCGATAGTTCAGCATGAGATCAGGACATAAAAAATGCTAAGCTTGTACGACAAAAACTTCTCCTCCTAAATCTTAGGAAAGTGGCAACTATTAAATATGAGGTTGAAAAAATTATTAAGGTAGGTTTCATATACCTCGTTCCTTTAACTGAATGGGTCTCGAATACAATACCTGTCATTAAAAAGCAAGGAATGATTTAGGTATGCATTGACTTCAGGGATTTAAATAAGGCTTTTCCTAAAGATAATTTCCCCACTCCATTTATCGATCAGAGCATTGATGAGTGTGCCATAAATGAGGTGTTCTCCTTCATAGACACCTTTCTAGGATACAATCAAGTAAATATCTATCCTGAAGATCAACATAGGACAACGCTTATTTTCTCCTGGGGTACATTTCCATATAGCAAGATGCCTTTTTGCATAAAAAATGTTGGAGCTACGTTTTAGCGGGCCATGTCTTATGATTTCCATGACATCAAGCACATAATAGAAGTGTATTTGGATGACCTAGCTACTCATTCTCGAAAGATAATTGATCATCCACATCACCCTTGTCTGGTTTTTGAATGATGTTGTCACTATAAGGTCTGATTGAATCCTAATAAATGTGTTTTTGTTGTCACATCCGGTCGACTATTGGGACTCATTTTGTCCAACGAAGGGATTCATTTTGATCCCTTCAAGGTCAGGGCAATACTTCAGTTACCTCCCCCATCAACATTTCGTCAACTTCAGAGTCTCCAAGGTAAATCCAATTTATTAGGGAGATTTATCGTAAATTACATAGAGACTACGAAAGGATATATGCTATTACTGAAGAAAGGAGTTCCATTTGTTTGAGATAATTTCACTCAGTTATATTTTGATGTTTTAAAAAAGGCATCGACCTCTTCTCTTTTGGGTCCACTCGATTATAGCATTGATTTCCTCTTGTATCTTGCTACTACAGAATGAGCCATTGGTATGGTTCTGGTTCAAGAAGACCATATTCTTAGAGAGCATGTGATTTATTATCTAATTTGAGGCTTAGTCGGTCTTGAACTTAGGTATTCTCATATAGAGAAATTGACTTTGAAAACAATTCACGTTGTCCAATGACTTCATCACTATATTCTTCTTAGGAAAAAAAGTTGTTGGATAATGTCAACCCATTTCAATTTGTCCTTAGTAGTTGAGTGATTGGGGGAAAATATAATAAATGGATTGTCATCTTAAAGGAATTCGATCTTGAATTTATGTCAGCCAAGTCCAAAAAATATTTACTATTCCCACAATTGATTTCAAATTTTACTTGTGAAGAGGATGTTTTTTATGAAGAGTCATTTCTGAATGAACATCTCTTCATAATCTCTTCATAGGATTCATGGTATGGAGACAACATAGTATATCTCCAGACCTCGACGTTTCTTCAAACTTTTTCAAAGGATGAACGTATAAAACTGTTTCACCTAGCTAGGAATTATATTATTATCAGTGACACTTTGTATCATTGCAGCATTGACTCAATCCTTAAATGTTGCTTAACCTTAGAAGAAGCTGAGTAGGTTCTTAATGACTACCACAATGGAGCTTGTGGAGGTCATCTATCTAGGCTTTCTACAACCCAAAAAACTTTGCGTGCAGGAAATTTTTGCCCCTCATTTTTCAAAGATTGTTGGGATTTCAGCAGGATAATTTATCTTTTTACTACCCTTAAAGTAATGGTCAAGTTGAAGTCATGAACAAATCCCCCAAAATTTCCCTGCAAAGGACAATTAATAAAGCTAGATCTAACTGACACATCTTGCTATATCTTGCACTTTGGGCATATTGGATATATGTTAAGACCACCATGGGTTTTACTCCTTTTCAACTATTTTATGGTTTGGAACCAATATTCCTTGTGGAATGTGAGATCCCATCTCTTAAATTAGCAGTTGAAATTCTTCCATAGACATATAGTCTTGAAGTAACACCTTATTCATTTGGAAAATATCGATGAGCAATGTAGGGATGCAACCACAATGAATGAGGCTCATAAAATGAGAGTAAATGCCCAATATGACAAGATTGTGCATCCTAGGGTTTTCTCTGAAGTTGACCTTGTCCTGGTCTATGACCAAGATAAGGACACCTTGGGGACAGGCAAGTTCAAACCCATGTGGTATAGTCCATTTATCATTAAAAATGTCTTGACGAAAGGTGAATATGAGTTAGTTTATTTCAATGGAAACGTGTTGTTTAAGTCCATAAATGGGTTCTATTAAAGAAATATTATGCCTAGGATGTTGCCAACATTTTCTTTGTTTTGTAAGTATTGTACATAGTTGTTTATTTCTATCTATGGGTCCCTGGTGATGTTGGTGTTTCGTTCTTCTTTGGCATGTTTCAATGGGTGATCTGGTGTATCTAGGATTCGCCAATGGTGCTAGTAGACATACTCGGAACTTAGCTTCCACCACTTGAGTAATATATTATCAATGTGGCCTTTTGTTAGTCTCAAGAGGCATATGTATTCATCCTACATCTAACAATATGACTGAATATAGTGTTGTCATTAATTTACTATTCGAAGCAATATCTTTTGGTATTGAATTGTTAGTGGTTTATTTGGATTCACAACCGGTGGTCTCTCAATTAAATAACATATATCATGTGAGAGATCCTTCATTACATCACCAATTTCTGAGACTGAGATTATTACAAATATCATTTAATTTTATTACTTTTATTCATATTCGATGATCAAATAAATCATTTGTTGATTCTATAGCTAATCAAACATTTGATTGGCATATTAATAATTCTTCACAGTAAAATAAAAAATACCATAGAATCATCTATATATATAATCAAACCATTGTGAATCTGTCTATATATAGATAGGAATAATATGTCAAAAATATTACAAAATGTGTAAAAATGTCCAACAAAATTAGGGCTTAAGCCCGATCATGTCCATAAAATATCAGTCATCAAAATCTAAGTCTATGGGCCCTACCCTGGATAAGCATCAAAAGAAAAGAAAATGGCATTTTCCACCCATCAAAAGAGTCATACCCACTCTAGTGGTACTCCTACCACTTTCCTTTGAATATCCTCAGGGAGATCCTCTATGGCTACCATCGGAACCTAGCGAGTCAAACTCTCCAAGTTCCTATAAAATTTATCAATGACTTTCTTGGTTTCAGTTGCTGCTCTTTTCACATCTCTGCCACGACATTTATGCCTAGGTAGACACTCAAGTCTCACTGGTCTGACATCTACATCATGATAAAATAACTTTATAAGATTTTTGTTCCAGGAAAAATTAATTTTAACCTCTTAAGATCATAGTCAAAATCCAAAAAAATCAAATAACATAAAAATCTAAATTTTTTACCCATCTCACCCCATGCAGTGTGCTCAAGAAGGGCCAAATAGGGGTCCTCTCAGTATTCTAAGTCTGTGTAGGGGTATTCATATATAGCTATGATTTATTCCTCCCACCAAAGGAAGAACTCACCATCAAATGTTGCTCGGGTGACTTTGCCCCCGCCTAGTCGCCTGATCAGGTCTTCCTATCTGGCCATCCTCAGATCTCTAGGACTGTTGATGGTGGTAGACACTCTGGGTCAGAGTGCTAATACTCTCTCAAAGAAAAAGGGACAAAATATGTTACCATAGAAAAATGCTTCATTTTCCCTCATCTCACTGAAGATAGTTTCTTCTTCATATAGTTCAAGAGCCATGTACACCAATGAAAGACTTTTGGATAAAGGAAATCTACTACCAAGAACATGGTAGGTCGAGAAGCCTGATGTAGAGCTACTGAGCCCACCACTCTAACAATGGTAAAGAGAATTATCTTGATTGACAAGCTTCTCACATCTGTGATCAGAATTTGATATCTGACCTTACATATCCCTAGTGTGCAATAGATATTTATGTGATCAAAGACATTTAGGTCTCCCAGAGCCCTGTCTTTAAGATCAAATCCATCCCCTTTTTGGGAAAGTCCTGTAGTGAAGCAAATATCTTCTACATCAATTTGTAAGTGCATTTGATCTGTCATGAAAACCTCTTTCTCTGGATCCCATTGATGGACAAGAATATGTAGCAACCGAGTTTGGGTTTTCATATTTGACATCATGAAAAATTTAAGCAATCCACATCTTCCTAGTGTATCCAATGCTATTGTATCCTCTAAAACCTCATTGTCAACTTGACTATGCTCTCTCTCCTTCCAAACAATTTCCATCCTACAATTTCAAGGAGATTCATCCATTAAAAATTGAAATTTTCAAAATTTTTCTGCATGTATGTGACTTTTCTAAATGACAGTCACGTGTACATGCACCTTTTCCTTTGAAAACATACTTGCATGGCTTTCTATACATGACTTTAAAAGGTGTAATCCAAGTACATGCAAAGGAAAATTTAAAATTAAAATTCCTATGGTGAAAAATTTGTTGAATCTATTGAAAGTGCATAAATTAGATGGCATTATGGATTTAGAATTACCAAGAAGCCTCCAGTTGAGGAATTGGCCGAGGAAATCATGGAATGGATTTGCCCTAAATTTTCTCCTATGATTGATGAGTTGAAATGTCTTTTATAGTGAAAATTTAAAAACCCACTTTTATAAAGTTCATAATTGTTAAATTATACTATTTCATGAACTTTTTAATTTTTGGCTTGAAATGTTGGGAGAGGTTTTTTTTCTAGGGTAAATGAAGAGATTGTGACATTTTTTCAACACTTTGACTCCATGATCACAGACCCATCGTGGAAAGTATCGTTTTTGTCACTGGAATATAGGTTAGGACATATCAATTTTTCTACTGCATTACGCATCTTAACCTCATACCGTGAGATTTTTCCATAGGTTCAACCCAATTATGTTGCGGTTTTCAAACCACTTTCACTCACCCTATTATAAAATCGTAACATAATGGTAGAGCCATTCCTTATATGGGCTTCCTAGTTAGATCCTTGCTAGCATATGTTGCCCATGCTACAAGAATTGCTTAGGCTCAAGAGTCCTCTTTAGTCCCGCCATGACTTTGCGATGAAGCCTCATTTCTCTTCTTCTTCGTTATTATTATGGATTTATACCCTAGAGCCTCCCATGTGTTAAGTTCTACCACTACATTACATATTGACTACTTGTACCTTTTTGGCCTTAAGTCGGCTTCATTTGGACTCATGTATAAGCCACTTTTGACCATAACCTTTATGCAAGTTCAAACTATGCATTCATTAGCCTTTGTGACTTGACACGTTTTATCCGTGGAAAGAACATTCCTTTGAGTGTTGATGAGCATTTTTCACCACCTTGCATTGAGCATAGGAATGTTCTAGTCCTAGGAACTAGTGCACTTTCCTTTAACACTCATTGTTTGCAGTGTACTACAGGCATTCTTTTATTCTTTTTCAAGATTTAAATATGAAAAAGACAATATATATATATCTTTATATATTATATATAATATATATATTATATATATATTATATATATTATATATTATATGATATATGAATATATATTTTATTTTCCAAAATAGTGAGTAAAGAACATTTAATTCTTATTTGATGGCAGCAAGAATTAGTTATGTCTCCCTTGAACAAATAACTCAAATTAAGTCTTTTCTCCATTGGGATGGGACTTAGCTCAACTTTACGAGAGCCATAACCTTGTTCTTGAGTCATTCCTCCTCCAATTGGTTATCTCTTCCAGTCATATGGAGAGTTTGTTAATGCCTCCTACATTGCAAACTTATACAAACTTATTTTATGCTTCCATATAGTCACATATGAGTTGTTCTTTTGTTCAAGGGAATTCAACCTGTGTTGGCCATTCTACGACGTAACTTGCTTCATTTTTAGTCGGCCATACCCAGTCTATTAAGTTATCTTCAGTATCACATCATTTATTTGGTCCTTCACTCGTGTTGGTTAAGAAGGTTTCCACTGACTTGTTGTTGGTAGTTCTTCTCTTATTGACTCTGACAAATTTCTCTAAGAGTAGACCTAAAGCCACACCCTGGCCATATTTACATCATTGATAGGTGACCTTGTGCTCAACATCGATCAAGATCATGCGTCTTTGACTGAGTGGTTTCCCTTGTGTTCGAGGTCATCTTACATTATCACACATTGGGATTCATGTAGTACCTTAGTTTATAAGTTTTCTGTTGTGCATTAACCACATCTTGTGTACGTCGGTAACATACTTTGGAATGGTTACTTCATCCCTTTTCCTTCGATTTCTTCCAAATTATTCATCCGCGGGTTACACTCGCGCTGGTTGATGTGGGATGCCTTAATTCCTTCCTTCCAGTAGATATTTTCCCATCGACTCCAACTCATTTCTTTGGGAGCAATATCTAGAGTCAGCTTTCAATACCTTAGGGTTTGGACTCATTAGTGGAAGACTCCTTCATTATCGACAGTGAGAATACATCAATGTCTCTTGATTCGTAGATTCTCTCAAGTGTTTGAATTCAACACATTTGTTCACACTTGTTATATTATATTGTGGTACCTTGACTCTCATCATCATTATCGATGAGTTGTCTCATGTTTGTTAATGGTATACATCATTGACCAGTAATAAAATGATTTCTCACATGGTCGACTTTAGCTCATTTATTCCCATAGTGTAGAAATGTACCATCTATGGTCGGTGAAGACCTTGGGCCGTGTCAGCATCTTGGTTCACTTTTTAGCTCCTTCCAGTGCTACTAGCCACCCTTATATGTTGTAGTTCATCTCAACAACATTCTATATGTTGACACCCACGGTTTATGCAGTACCACTATTCCACCTATATGACATGGTACTATTACAAAGACCAGTTATGCAGCATCATTGATCACACATTCTTTGAGAATCATTGATCAATTTTTCTTCTATATGTGATATTTTGACATAGATTTGTTGTGTTCCTTTGTGGCTATTTTTAGATGATCCATTATGTATTCTTCAGTATTCTTTGTACACTTATGTATACATTATGGATCCTCTTTGTACTTGATCAACAAACATGATTTACTATTTATGAGCATGGGTATGCCCACCTTAGACATGAGTCTTCTTTCTGATTCCTTCTACAAGTGTTCAGTGGGCTGGAATCTGGTGATCCCCTGTCAAATCCTCAAATGATATCTCTTTATACCTAATACATTTCAGCCATCATGTACCCCTTCTCACCTAATATATTAGGGGGAATTTGTTATAGCATCATTCAGGACTCTTGTACTTCTGATGCTATGATATGGCCTTAGGCAACCCTTTCATATTCAAATTTTATAGAAATATTTTTAATTCCATACATGACTCTTCTCTTTAAAAAGCACATACGCACGTAGGTAAAATAATACATAACCCATGTACATAATTTAAAATATGAAAAAATAAAAATATTTCGCATGGCCTAACTGAATCAACTTGTTTTTAGTGGTATTTATACACCTCATGGGAAGGCCTAAATGAGGGATGGATATAGGATATCGACATTATAGTCCCTTTTGTCCCTAGATCAAGTCTAATTTTCCCTATGCCTCCTACACTCCCAGTCATAGGAAACCCTTGTTTCCTTGCAAAGATGTTCATCTTCCATTATATGACATCCTTTTGCACACCCTTGAGAGGTGATCTTTGAGGCTTGGGTTGGACTGATCTAGGAAGGTTTCTTTGGTGTCATGGTTAGATCAGGTTGTATTCTTCCACTCCTATTTTTTGATATCAATAAAGAAGCTTTGTCTTGTTCTTGAAATGTTATGATCTCATGTTTTTATGATTCATGTATAATATATCATGATTAATATGTTTATTCTTGATGATCTAGCATGTTTATTATGCATTCACTTTGAAATATTTTTTATGCATATGATTCTATGAATTGGGTTGCAAATCTGATTACTTTGGAGGAAGAAGAGAGTTTGGACCCTACGGGACCGACATCAAACATAGGACCTATGGCTACTACTATTAAACCTGACTTCAATAGTTTACATGTTTTCTTGCTTTAGTGTATGCTTCTTGTTGATTGTATTCCCTCGATCTATTGAGGTTGCCAACCATTATCTTAGGGAATTTTTTTTCTACCAAAAATTACCATCCAGGAATGCCTTGCAGCCTAAAAACAATGTATGTTGGGTGCTTATTAGTTGTCCCTCACGCGAGCCATCGAATCTTACCCCAGAGAATTAAATGAGGCTCAATCTGAAATATTTATTGCATGACTCTAGTTTTTTGGTTAATGCGATGGGATTAATTACAGAGCATACTTAACTTATCTCCCAAACTTATACCAATCCGATCACCAAGTGCCTAAGAAAATAGAATAATGTAGTCACACATTGAGGTGATTAAATTTCAAGGCGTATTCTAAGAGTTAAGGACGATAGGTTGCCACCTCATATTCGTGAAGTGATGTTTGAAGCGAGGGTATATGGAGCTGGGGTGGAGATGAGATGAGAGGGTAGGGGAGGAACATGCCAGTAGAGCAGGGAGGGGTAAAGGTGAAGGGAGGAGAGGAGGGGGAGATGAAGGGGAATCCTAGGGGAGGTGGAGAGATGAGTGAGAGGGGGAGGTGGATGCTAGTAGAGTGAAGAGGGGGAAATGTGAAGAGAGGAGAGGAGGAGGATATGAAGGGGAAGTCTATGGGAAACAAAAGGGGATATACAAACATAAAATTGAGAGGAGAAAGAGTTAGTGAATGACTTTACACACTTAAGCTCCAAAATCCAAAACAAATTGTTTTTATCCTTCAAATATTCTAAAATATTTTCCTCCAAATGCACTCTACTTATGGTCAGGATTACGGGATGGGAGGTATCCTTCAATTCCATTTACTTGATTACAAATTTCTTTCATTTGGAAAGCTATATTTCCTTGTAATTCTGCCTCATGATCTATATTTCTCAAGGTGTGATAGAATTGAAGGTTCTCGAAGAGAGAACATAAGCCATGGGTTATTTTTATAGCTTGATTCAACTTGTTGTTCTAGGCTATCATGCTTGTTTTCATATGTTTTATAATTAGGAGGGATACCCCCAATATGTTCATACCCTTGATTCATATTTTTTGCGCTAAGGTGAGGCCATATAATAACCCATAGGATTTTTCTTGATTATTTATCTTCTTGCCTAAACCCCAAGTGTACTGATCCACAATTATTCCATTTCGATTAATGAGAACCCCTCCCCCTCTGGCCACCCTAGGATTTATTTTTGAAGCACCATCAAATTTAAGAGTCTAAGAATTGAAATTTCAAATCCAATGAGATGGTCCATCTTGAGACATATGAAGAAGCTAAGGAGGCTAAGAAAGCTTCATTTTTCTCGAGGTAGAGGAGGGCTTGGACTAGGTCGAAGGAGTGAGATGAGATGATTCAGAAGGATCTGGATGATGAGGTTTTTTCATGTACATATAAAATGGAATAATTATGGCACTTGTAAATATGTATATAGAAAAAGAACTAAATTTAAAGGGTTTTATGTCATATTTACACTATTTATGATTATGCAAAGTCAAAAGTGTTGATATCTAGCCTTAATGAAGATGAAATATTTTAATTGAAAGTGAATGATTTTATAACTACTAGTACCTATACTAGTTTCACATTTATGTCACGCTAGCTACCAAGATATAAGAGATGATAACTCATCTTACTTATACCATAATGAAGGATTTTCTATTTGTGGCAATTGTGAATGGAATATTCCATGGGGCTAAACCTTATGAGTGCATGGGAAATGGAGAGTCACTAGTATATTTTGGAAAAAACTTCAAAGTGAGAATAAAACTATTAGGAAGGAATCATGATGGGATCAAGCGATGGAAAAATCTGGAAAATTTTAATTTGATATCATCCATGGTCATGATGTTGTAGTAATCTTACATACATTTCTTGGGAACTTGGAAAGCATTTCAACCACAGAAACTAATTCTTCTAGCAATTATTGGAGCTTTGGTAAGCATGCACTTCAAATATACAATTTATTTGGTTATGTAACATAGGATAAATTGAAATGCGATACTGGATAACTATTGTTAATTTTTTTTTGGGGAAGTAGGCTCTAAGTCTATTGGGAAAATAAACAACTTAATTCATCCACAAAGTTTTGGTGTGCATTAAATCATGAAAATGCTATGCATGCATTATAGAAAAATAGTTTATTGTTATATTTACAAGATAACAAGGTAGGTCATGCTTCTCAAATTCTTTTATCAAATACAAATTCTTCCTTATAAAATGTAAATCAAACTACAATTAAGAGGATTACATGAAGGAATGAATTTATAAGAAAAAATGGTAATTTTTGGCTATTATATAAGAACCAATAAGGAAGTTCCTTGAACAAGATGTTTCAAAAAACCTTGCAAGGGAATTTTTCATTTTAATGACTTAGATGAGAACCCGATTTCTTTTGGCACCTCTCTTTCAACATAAACTCATCGTTCCAAAACCACTTTTTTTCTCCACGAAAAACATTTTAGGAAACCTAAGGAGTGCTTCTCCACATGTGTAAATGGCATCCTTATTAAATTAAATAGCATAGATTGGTGTGAATAACCCAGGTGGATTCATTCCAAACACCCACTTACACAAAACTCTCCAAAATTGGTGACAATCAATTGAGATAACCCACTGACATAGATTCAATGCCACTTAAAATGTAATCATTGAAATTTTGCTTAAATATATGCATTTAATGTCTCTTCGCCTTTCTTTCTTAGAGCTAATATTTTAACCTTTTGTAGCTTTTCTGTTAGATATTATATATTTTCTTGTTATTGTTAGTATGGTTATAGGAGTTGTTGTTTTTCACTTGGTGCACTGCTACTATGCCTTACATTGTTTAAACTCTTTTATTCCAATGGAAATACCTTTTTGGTCATTCATTTTATATTTATAAAATCATCTTAGTTTATCTTGTTTACCTATTAACTATGTTTTGTGGATTATTACTGACTATTTTTTTTTTTTTTGGTGCAAATTGGAGCTTCTTAATGTACTACCTTTTCATTTGGATAGAATTTCAAAATATTGGTTATTTCGACTTTGTACTTGTGTTTGCATCAATCTAAAATTGAAAAAATCCACTAAAGGGGCTTAAAGGATAAGCAAGTAAGCTTAAGGTGATGATTAAAAAAAACTTAAAACTAGGTGTATCACCTTGCATATTATGCCAACCATGAATAAAGAGGGAGTACAACAGTGTCTTAAACTTTCTATTGAATGGATGAGACATATTTTTCTATGTCAAATCACTAAGGTACTACAAAATGAAGGCTTTATTTGGAAGAGATTGAACCATGACACATGCAAGATGATTAAAACCACATAGCATTTGAACAAACATGTTGATGCAAGGACTTTGGTGTCTCGAAGTCAAGCTTCCCAGGTCTACATTTTAAGGAAAAATTATAAGCATTTTTTAGAGATATTAATACGAATTCAAATTTGAGCACTTGTTTAAGAATAGT
>APFE030653250.1:0-43456 GCA_000404065.3 Pinus taeda
TGTAAGGACTCTGGACACCACATATCTCCACAATGGTATGATATTGTCCACTTTGGCCTAAGCCCTCATGGATTTGCTTTTGGACTTACCCCAAAAGGCCTCATACCAATGGAGATATTTGTCCATCCTTATATACCCATGATCCTCCCCACTTCTAGTCAATGTGGGACTTTGGTCGTATACCCAACAAAAACAAGGGCACAAGGGATGTGGTAGTTATACCCACCTCCTCAAAGACATGGTTGTTACAACATGGATAAGAAAAAATTATGGTGAATACACTAAATATTAAGTATTATGTAATAAGCTAATGATTGCGTAAGAAAGAGTTAATGGTGAATACATTAAATATTAAGTATCATGTAATAAGTTAATGATTGCCTTATAATAGATAAAAATAATGTGATAGTCAATAGATAAAATGGAAAAAAAATAAGCTTAGATGTTTAATATTTACAAATACTATAAACCCTCCACCAAATATAGTCTGCTTGAGAGCTGCTCAACTAGTTTAAATGATTTTATACTTTGACAAATGTTAATTCAATGCTTGTGATATCCCTTGAAATGTGCTCTTCATGTGATTGAGTTTTTCTGCCAGGAAAAGAACAAAGGTCACCTCAATTTTGACTTCCAATTAGTCCCTGGTATTGTTGTCATATATATAGCCAGAATTAGATTGTTTTCAGGCCACACAAGGGTAGATTTATTTACAAATGAATCACAGTTCAGAAGTATGCATGGAAAAATATATGTAAGCATCCTCTTTGTGTCAAGAAATCCTCAGACAAAGTATTCCTTGTTGTTGCTTCTGCAGTTTCCCTTTATGATTTAGATCAACAAATACGAATCTCCATATTTTCTTGTCTTATGGTGTATCCTGAGTGCAATATTATAAGACCTCCATGCATAGGATGAAATTTTCTCTTATAAAGACTAAATCCATTGTCGGTTTGTTGCTCTTCAAACATTTGATGCCATACCCATTTGTTCATGCTAAAGATACTTTCCTTATTGAACAAATGGAAAAAAAAATCATGTGACCAACACCTCAATAAGCACATACTTGTTGGGAGTGGAGCATGATTGTTCAGAGGTCTTTGTTTTAGCCGGATGTATACCCAAGTAAGTTTGTACACCCCTCCACACGGGGGGGGTGCGGGGGGGACTTGTTCCCCCCGCGGGGGTCTTGGGGGGGCCGATTCCCCCCGGCTGGGGGTCCGGGGGCCAGCGGTCCCCCGGCAGGGGTTTCTGGGGTAGCGACCCCGAAGCTAAAAACAAATGTAAAATTTCCTTGTAAAAGTATAGTAATTTCTAGTCAATCTAGGTCGTTCATTAGGCGTATGATCTGACGGTAGAACTTATGTTTAGTTTAGGGTTTTTTTTCCCTAGAAGGCAACCCCTCTCTTTGTATGAGGGCATTGTATTTGAGGCTGAGTAATAGATGTGTATTCTCTGAGCAAGAAACAGAGAGGTGATACTGTGAGAGAAAATAGAGGATATTACAGCGGATCTGCTGTAGGTTGTGTCTCTTCATTTTGCTGGATAATAGAAAGGAAGGACTGGTTGTTCAGGGTGGATGTGGCCCAAACTGGGTGAACCACGTATATCTGTGTCTGTCTTGTTTTATACATTTTCTGTGTTTATATTTCTATAATATTTTATGTGTTCCATTGCTCCGTAATATATAATTTTCTAACAAGAACAAGTTTATTTCGAACCCAACAACAACTCCAAGTTCCTTCTCCAATTGAAAAATGAAGATCTGGGAATAGTATAGCCACTTCTTATTGATAGCAACAAATTTATGATGCAAGCATGTGCGCTACTGCCTTACAAACCCTAACTGTACATCTGGAGCTTCAAAACTGCAACACTTACTTTGAATCATGACCGGCAAATCCTCTAGAAAGGCTCTCTCAACATAACACTCTTGCTGGAATAAGAAAATATCTCCAAACTCAGTAGAAAATTTGTATAGTACCCCAGACTGGAGATCAAAGTTTCCTGAAAACTTTCCAACAGTAGTGACAATCTTGCTAAAATCACGTCTCAAAAGTATTCCAACTATGTTTCTTGGGAACAGGGATATTGTACCGCGTGCAGAGATTGGTGAGTCCAAGCGTTAGTCACAGTAGACACAAGATTAGCCTTAGTGAAATACTGAAGGAAATGCCCCTTCGCTGGAAGGTCATGCTTCTGTTGTCATGACCATATTTCCCAATTTCCAAATACAATACTCTTGACGAATAACACATTACTGGATTTCGATCTATGGATGTAAACAGAAATCTGATTCACCTGTGTATATTCTCTGCACTTTTGTTCCATATTAACAAATGGATATTTCTGAGATGGATTATTCATAGTGCTACCATTATCACAGCCATAATGCCTACTTTATCATCTCCTGAATTGCCCTTTCATCATAGTTTAGGGATATAGTTAATCTCATCCTTCATTTGGGAAGAACTGTAGCCCACAAATTCCTCGTGTACTCTTTTGTTTTCCTAGGTGAAATATATTGCACCGAACTAGCACAACGTTGTTCACTGCATAGGGGAATCTGTTGTTATGTTGCTCTCATGGGGTTTTTGCTGCGAATTGGAGTTATTGCATTCCTCGTCAACAAACAGCCTTGAAAAGGTCATTAAAATGCTAGCATATGGTAGGTTATACACACTACTTCAAGATTCCACATCTGCCTACTGGGAGAGTGCCATAATAATAAAATCCTTGGACCCTACAGGGACAGAGCCATAATAATAAAATCCTTAGACAAAAGGTAGTACTTTATATGCCTGAAAGAGTTTGTGTTGATAAGCAAACTGGTAAACACACATGGGTAGCAACAAAATATGAAAGATAAAACATGAGAGTACATTTTTTATTAACAAATGATATACATTTATAGTACATGGTTTGACCGTTGGGTCCCACATCCCAAGGTCTCTTGGACTTCGTTTGTCTATTCAGCTTCCACACTAACCCATAGAGGATTACGTGTCCAACATTCCCCCCCTAATCCAAAGGGTTATTTATGAGTCCAAGAAGCGATTTGTAATACAAAATGTGCAAAAAATGCATGGCAGCACTAGGCTGAATGTGCTCTTTGAAATGTTGGTATAAAGGGCAGTGGTTTAAGGATTACCACCAACACTGGAATGCTTAGTTCAGTTCCTAGAACTCTTCCAAGTCTTGCATGAAGCTCAAGTCTTCTGCTAGAGGAAGTGCTCCTAATGTTTTGAAGAGAGAAACCTTCAACCATGAAAGGGAGGTTTCACCCCGCATAAAAGGGAGAACTTCAACTTGAAAAGGGAAGTCTCAACCTGTGATGGTTTAAGGATGACCAACAACTCTGGAATGCTTAATGCAATTACTAGAACTCTTCAGAAATTGGCAAGAAGTTGAAGTCTTCTGCTAGAGGAAGTGCCCCCAATTTTGTTCTCGGAATTCTTCCGAAACTGGCAAGAAGTTGAAGTCTTCTGCTAGAGGAAGTGTCCCAGATTACCAATTGAAGGCATGCTCAGGAGCATCTTTGTCTCTGGCTACAACTATGAAACTGGTGTGGCAAGTTGTGGCTCAGGCTCGCTTGCTGTGACTTTGAACCTTGTAGATGACCATCATTTCCCCCCCATCAGATACAAGGTGAGATGATGGAGAAAACTCAGCTGCAAGACTATTCAATACTCTTGAACAAGTTCTGAAATGTGACTGAAATATCTTCTTGGCTATTGATGCCCATTGCCAAGAAGCGATCCATCCAAGATGAATCTTTGTTCTTGCAGGAGGTTTGTTTCTGAAGCATCTATGTGAAGAATGGGTGGTTTTATGACAGTTCTTACATGGATGAAGATCAAAATAGTGATCTTTAAAATGGACAACTCGGTCATAGTGTTAGCATTTCACAATCTGTTGTTGTTGCTGTTGTTGTGGAAGAGGGGCAGAATCTGGAATAGCTGGAGGTGAACTGTCATGAGGAGTAGCTGAAGATGAACTGTCCTGAAGAAATCCAACAGTTTGAAATTGGATTGGTTTTGAGTAATCTGGAATATGAAAGGACAAGTCCTTTTCATATCCAAGACCAATTATGTGCTTGTTATGGACAAGCTCTTCCCAAGGTCTGATGATTGGCTTGGAAAGTGTAGACTGAACTTCTGCATCTGCATGTACAACTGTTGCTTTATTGGGTACTAAATCTAAATGGACTATAACATTATTGACTTGTTGCTGATGGGTGGTTGTTTCAATGTTCTGAACAAAAACATGTTCAGAATGATGTCTATTTTGATGTAACTCTTCTTGTTGTAGCTGTGATTCAAGCTACAAAAATTCAATCTTTTCCTGCGCATTATGCAGGCAGGTCTAAATGTCATAGAGAGTGTCTTTGTTTATGTTTACCATCCCATCGTCATTTGACTGTATCAAAGTATTTAATAAATCTAATACATCATAAATTAAATCCATTTTGAATTACAAAAAAAAAGAGTACTGAAGCAGCTTTGCTTTTTTCTAAGCTAGAGAAAAAATGGAAATTAATAGAGTGGCTTGGATATAAGTCTTCTAAAAAATCTATAGCGATGAGGTGATGTCTCTATAAAGAGACCAAACCGTTATACAAGTTTTCTGCAATTTTCTTCAACACTTCTGCACAGACTAATTATATCCAAAAAAGAAAAAATTAGCAATGGAATCAAAACCTCCATGCTAAATTTCAGCTCCTCGAATCAAATCCTTTGTCTTGAATCCTTGATGAATATATGCACACTTCCAAAAACCTTGCAGTCATGTGTTTCAAGACCTCCTGACTCAAAATTTTGAACAAACAAACACTAAACTATACAGACACAACTACTAATGCACAATGAATATGTGATCTCTGAAATATATGTATTTAGCTTAAACTGGAATTTAAACTTCAGAGAGGGAGACTGAATCAATGCTTCCACATAAAAATTCAATGCACCACGACAGCTTTGAACTTCACTGTTAATATAGATGGTAACCAACGCACAATGAACATTTTCTATCTTATTCCACTCGTCGATTATCTAGTTGATACACATATATATAGCGTAGAGGTTCAAAATTGAGAATGCACAAACACTTTATAATCCGAGAACTGAGTGAGGCGTTGTTGTCATTCTGAAAGCTAAATGGTGTCTCGAGGAATACCTTCAGGCCGAGGCATCAAAAAACTTAATGAAAAAACCAATCAATTATGCAAATCTGATGGAGATTGCGAAATACAGAATGATGGGTAGCTAGCATTAGTTTCCAGGATGCGTAGGAATAAAATGGATAAAGTTATGGAGATGCACCCCCACCTAAACTTACATCCTTTTGTTCATCTCTGTAATGATCTCTCAGTTCCTGGAATGGTTGCGGATTCGTGTGAGCCATACTGGTTGTGGGTTCGTGCGAGCAACCAGGAAATATTCGAGAAAAGTCAGCTACCTGGAAAGCTGAAGATTACGCAGCAATTTATGGAACAACCTCTTCCCCAGACATTATACCCGAGATAACGCGTTCACACTAATTTGATTTTTCCTTTCAAACTAATGCTTCCACCTTCAATTGGAGGCCATGCTCATTCTCTCACATTGCAATCTCTCTTCAACTCCACACAATCAAAACCCCTTTAATTTTTTTTATATAAACCACTGCTTCCGCCGTAATTGGAAATCGTAATCTTTCTTCCAATATTGATGTTTTTTTGCTGTAATGCAGTGTGGAGGGATGAATCACTAGGTGTATAAGAGACCCCTGAGTCTCATATATTCGAGGCTGACATTCCTGGTCTAAACAGGACGTCAAGATTCAAGTGAACGAAGTCCTGCATGGAGGCACCAAAATACCCTGTTTGGTTTGCAGAATTCTTCTTTGAAACCCTCGGCTTCTCTAGAGCCAATGAATCCTCACTGTCGATAAATGCTTATACTAAGTTAAATCACACCCTATCTGATTCAAATTGGGAAAACTGGTGAGCAGAAATACAATAGGACAGAAAGAGTACTATCCCATTTTTGGTGATCTAACTCTCCACAAACCAATAAACAAGAACAATTGCAGACAATGGGTGAGATTTCTGTGTGCAATTGGATGGACTTTGCAAACATCTTAAGTAATTTTGACTTTTTATAAAATATCACATTCTTGAATAAACAAATTTGGTCTTGGTATAACCTCAAGTGGATGAAAAGAAAAAGGTGCAGCGAAAGACCACTCGGTAGTTTTTAACGTTGTTTCTTGCTT
Organism: Pinus taeda; assembly: GCA_000404065.3. Lineage (NCBI taxonomy): Eukaryota > Viridiplantae > Streptophyta > Pinopsida > Pinales > Pinaceae > Pinus > Pinus taeda. The sequence goes on from APFE030653250.1 coordinate 6,256, forward strand.
CCCAAGAATGTTAGGCTTCACGAGGAGGTGAAGGAAAAGATGGAGAAGCCTGACCAGGAGGGGCAGAATCATACCATCAGTAGCGCTAAGAGTTTCGACCCCAACTCACTCCACAACACCTCCAAGCAACAACTAGCTCCAATCGACTCCTTCAATGCACCATTCGATGCACCAATAGACTCCTTCAATGCAGTGACACACTTCAACAATGAATGAGATTTTGTAGGGTTTTGACAGAGATGTCAACTTGCAAAAGATTCAAAACATAGGCAGAATGGAGAAAAATGCAGGACAAACTTCTGAAGAAATAGAGGAAGGGAGTCACAAAATGGAGCTGGAAGCCAAAAATGGCACTGGAGAAATGACAAAGGTTGTAGCTAGAATTTAGCTGAGATAATATTCATGAAATTCAGAACTGATGGCAGAAATGACCTGCACAGAAAGGCCATAAAACAAATGGCTCAAAGTAATTATGGAGGGCAGGAATACGCCTACTCTGATACGATGTTAAACACACATGGGGAGCAACAGAATATGAAAGATAAAACATGAGAGTACATTTTTTATTAACAAATGATATACATTTATAGTACATGGTTTAACCATTGGGTTCCACATCCCAAGGTCTCTTGGACTTCGTTTTTCTATTCGGCTTCCACACTAACCCATAGAGGATTAGGTGTCCAACACAAACAGACCATAATGTTCTCTTGGAACCCCCAAATCCATCTAAGATCCATAGTTCCAAATCCATCTAAAATCCATATGTATCATGGTGTAGATCATATCTTCTAGTGAAAATCACAAGCGTTACCCTAATAACATACCAGGGATAACATGCCTACTTAAAACCGATGTCAAAATAATATTTTAAAACATACTTGAAGTCTAAATCTAGAACTCATTGTAATAATTGTGCTACCAATTTCACCCTACAGCTACCTTCCAACCTAATTCTTAACTGTTCTGGGAACAAGGTGGAACCCTGTCTGGTACAGAATGATCTTGTGATACAACTGTGGCTACATAGTGGTGATGTAAAGGAGAAACATACTAAAGAAAAGTCTAAGCTTCATCTTTGTCAACATGTTCATGCTTCATGAATGCTTGTGGAAACAAAACTGCTGAACAGCCCTTTAATCCTTTAAAACAAATACAAAGCCCTTGGTATATTTATATTCCCGAAACAACATAAATAAAACCAAATCCATATAGCATCCATATGTATCATGTTGTAGATCATATCTTGTGTTGAAAACCACAAGAGTTACCCTCATGACATATCAGAGATAATAGGACTATTTAAAATGGATGTCACAATAATATTCTAAACTCAAGTCTAAATCTTGAACTAATTACAATAATTGTGCTACCAATTTCACTACAACTTACCTCCTATGAAAATCCAACCTGATTCTTAATAGTTTTGGGAATAAGGTAGAACCATGTCTAGTACAGATTGATCTTCTGATACAATTGTGGCTTCAAAGTGCTGGTGTAAAGGAGGAGCATACTAAAAAAAAGTATAATCTTCATATTTGTCAACATGTTCATGCTTCAAGAATGCTTGTGGAAACAAAATTGCTGACATGCCCTTTACTTCTTTAAAACAAATACAAAGCCCTTGGTATATTTGAATGCCCCAAACAACATTTTTCTATAGATTTTCAGTGATATTGAACAATAATATTGATATACATAAAGTTTTTATAAAATGAGTAAGGGGATTTTAATATTTGTAAAAATATTTGCAAGACATTATTTATGGCACATTTAACTTTATTGTTCATGCTTATGCACCCAACAAGTTACAGTAAACATGCCACATAGAGGAGAGGGAATAAAACTACAAATAGGCTGCATAGAGGAGAGGAGATTAAGACTTGGACTAGCTGGAACTAATGACAAAGGACTCTAAAATTACTTCGTAGTTCAGTTAGACAACTGAAAATGGATCAAATTACTTCATGATTCAATTATACCACTATTGGATCAAATTATTTCACAATTCAATTATACAGCCATTAATCCCTTAGTATAAACTAGATGAACTTTGGTGAAGTTCACAGTTCAATTACACAACCATTGATCCCTTAGAATAAACTAGAACAACTTTGGCCTTCACCAATGTTGTTAGGAGTAGTACTTGTACTGCCTAGTAAATGTGATATTTCTAATAGCAATTTTGGAATTCTTGTAACTCCTAAAAACGTTTCTTTGATGCTTAGCAATGTACTCACAATGTCCATCACAGTAGGTCGTCTTTCAGGAGATTCTTTTGTGCAGAACAAACCCAGGCTTATGAGTTGACTAAGGCAATTGAGCTCCTTATCTTCTATAGTGCCCATACTTGTCTTCCTCAATAGACTCCCATCTACCATGTCTTTAACTAGGTTCAGAAAACCACTACCCTCCCATTTATGCAAGTTCATTCCTTCCACAAAGATGTTGTGTGTGAGTTTCTTTCCGGTCAACATCTCCAATAACACTATTCCATAGCTATAAACATCACCTTTTGTTGTGGCACATCCACCCAATCCATATTCTACATTGAAACATTCTCATCATAAGGTTTATAATATACAAATTTTAACAAAAAAAGGAAATTGCCAACATTGCTTAGTATGCTATCTAGTTCATATAATACCTAACAATTGTTTGATATGCTATCTAGTTCACATAATACTTGGAGGAATGTAGCCTATTGACCCTTTGAGTGCATGTGTTGAAGTGATCTCTAAATCCTTAGAATTTGCAAAATGTACACTAGCAATGCCAAAGTTTGTTATATATGTTGTCATTTCTTCACCTAGCAGCACATTGCTAGGTCTCAGATCACAATGGAGCACTTACACAAAACAATGGTGATGGAGATATGTCATGTCTTGCGCAATATCTATTGCTATATTCAACCTTTGAAACAAGCTCAAATTACTTTCTTCTTGGCCAATAAAATATAACCACTTCTCTAAGCTTCCATTTTGCATAATGGAAATATCAAAGCTTTCATTTAGAGGTTTGAATAATATGTTATGATTGTAATCAAAATTTCAGTGCCTAACTTTACCCAAAACTTTGCATTCCTTGTCAAAAGCCTTCTCACCCCCCTCATTTTCCAAATTGAGAAGCTTGATAGCCATAAGTTTTCCATCATTTAAAACCCCTTTGTACACTTTTCCAAAACTACCAACTCCTAACAAGTTACCATCACTAAATTCATTTGTTGCAATCATGATCTCTCCATATGAAATTCTTTGATGTCTCATAGTGAAGGATGCCATGACCTTTGTATGACTATGTTTCTTGCGATTTTGAATCCGCAAGATTCCCAAAAAAAACACAATACAACAATCACTGCAGCAATAACCATATGTATGAGAACTCTTTTTGTATGCCAAAAGCTTTGATGTTTGTGAGCATAGCATGGTCGCAGACTTACCCAAGGTCCACAAAGATTAGGATTTCCCATGAATGCCATGGCACCAAGATTTTTGAAAATTCCTCCTTTAGGGACTTCTCCTCACAACTTATTGAAAGAAAAATTACAATGGCTCAGCAGTTTGAGCTTTTCCAGTGACAAGGGTATTCCACCTGGTAGATTGTTGTAGGATAAATCCATAACCTCCAAGCTTTGAAGTTCATTGAGTGTAATTGGAATTGGACCTCCAAGGGAATTGTGGGAAAGATTGAGGTACTCTAGTTCTTTGCAGCTTTGGAGTGTACTTGGAATGTAGCCAATTAACTGATTTGCAGAAACATCTATAGCTTGAAGCATAGTCATCTTGCTTAGTCCTAAAGGCACAGGTCCATGAAATAAATTGTTTGAAAGGTTGAAAGACAAAGCTAAATTTCCAAGCCCTGCAACTTCTGGATGTATTTTCCCAGTGAGCCTATTGTATGATAGGTCTAGGTCTAATAAGTTCACACATTTCCCTAGGTTTTGAGGTATATTACCTGATAATTGATTATAGGAAAGATATAGATATCTTAACTATTGGAGGTTGGCAATAGACTCAGGGATTCTTCCATCAAAATTATTTTGAGAGAGATCTAAATACCCTAAGCTTTTGAGTTTCCCAATATTGAGAGGGATATTTCCTTGTAAGTAGTTGGATGACATAGTTAACACTTGCCATTTTTGAAGGGTATTAAGTGCAAAAGGGATAGGCCCCATAAAATTTTTGGAGTCTAAAAGAAGTTGCGTTAAACTAGTTAAATTTCCAATCTGTGGAGGTATTTCTCCTACTAATTCATTCTCTTCTAAGTTTATATAGTCTAATTTTGTATATAGATGGCCTATAGAAAAGGGAACACGTCCCTTGAAATTATTACTAAATAAATATATCTTTTCTAAGGTGGAACAATTAGTAAGAGTGGTAAGAATGGGCAATCTCGTGGTGCTGCCACTAACCAAGTGATTATAGCCTAAGCTAAACAATTTGAGCTGCGTTAACTTACCAAACTCTGTGGACACTATTCTGCTGAGCTGTTTGTATGGTAAAGAGATCTTTTGAAGCTTCGTACAGTTGAAGAGGGAAGCAGGAATGCTGACACTCAACTGCTTAACACCCATAAAGAGTGCCATCAACTGGGTGTTCTTGGTACAAAAATCAGCGGGAATGTTACTAGTAAAGTGGTTATTTGCAATGGCCAATACTTGAATACTAGTGCAGTTAGCCAAGGGAGATGGAATTGTCCTATGAGATTGTTAACCCCCAGTTGTATAAATTTCACCTTCTTTAGAATTCCCAATTCGGATGGAATACTCTTGTGAAGGATGTTTCTACCTAGATTTATGTATTCCAAAGAGGATATGTTTACCAACCAGGATGGGATTGTACTTGTGAGATTGTTGGTCTCCATAGAGATGATCTGTAAACTATGGCACCCACCAAGAGTGGGCAGAATTGAGCCCTGGAGTTGATTGAGAAACAAGTAAAGTGTGTTTAAGCAAAACAAATTTCTAAATTGATAGGAAATGTGACCATGAAAATTGTTATTACTAAGGTCTAGAATCCTAAGAAAGGAGAGATTGCCGAGAAGAGGAGAAATTGTACCTTGTAATCCCATGCTTGGAACATTCAGAGAAACCACTCTGTGTCTGGGACAACTGCATATGACACCTGCCCACTGGCAGAAGGAAACATTAGGTTTCCAAGAAGTGAGCAATGATTGGTATGGATCATATGTGATGGAAGCAATGAATCCAAACAGAGCTTCTTGATCAGAAGCATTGCTGAGATGAGGATTCCCACAAACGGCAAAAAATACGTTAGTGACAGAGAAAATGAAATAAAATAAAAGCAACACTCTCTCAATAAAGAGAAGACAAGGAACACGACATATCTTCATCTCCTCCTCGAATAGAATGGTTTATGAAACGTGATAATGAGGAAGAATGAATTGATTTACTTAAATAGAACAAATTTCAATTTAAAATTATAAACATGAACAACTATTGAGAGTTTATAATGGTTGGTGTGTCAAATTGACCCTAGGAGAATTTATGAATTAAGCTTGGATTAATTCTAAGCTACAACCCTTATTCCCTTACTACAGAGATAAAGTACTGATTTTTTGACTTTATTCTCATTTTTATAAGATAAAACTAAACTAATTACGTAATAAAACAAAAATAGCTAAGTAAAAAGCCATGTAATCTTCTCATGTGATGTGCACATTTACTATAAAATGTCTTGGAAAAATGTGATGCAAAATTTCATGCATCTAATCACATCTTCGATCAATTGAAAGTTTTTATTCATGGATGATCGGCTTCATAAATCTTTCTTTGATTAAATATTTTCCTATACTATTCCTTCTTTAGCAATCTCATGCATGCATCTATTTTTCTATTTTAGCCCCAATAAGCTCCATCTAAACTTATATTTTATCTTTAGTAATCAACCACTTTGGAAATTGGAATGACCATGCACCTAATGAGAAATTCCGTAGCTCTTCTCCCATGATATTTTCTATTAACTAATGGAAATATTTAAGTTTGCACCACACGACACTAAAATTCCCTTAGCATGCTATATTATTCCCCTTGCTTGTACATGGATCAAAAAACTTGTATGCTAGAACTAGATATATATTCTTTGAACAAATTTATTACGAAATTAATCTTAAAATGAAACATTCAAGTCCTTTTCCTATGCCCGGTTTACTTTCCTATATAAATATGGAACAAACGAAGCTAAATTGTCAACAATGTATTATTGCAAAATTGTAGTTCTTGACAATGCTTTTCCAATGGTATAATATATTCCCAAAATGGGGATCAAATCAAAAGTAATTGTGAACATATCATAGGAGTTTTCCATACTATACATTTATTCTAAAATTCTAAAGAAAATAATGCAAAATCATGGAAAGTTATAGCTCCAAAGTTTTAGATCTCTATGAGACTTTTCTAATTGTATAAGGCGTGTTTGAAATGGAGTTGAGAGTCAAAAAGTTGTAGTGAAACTATCAAAAGGGAATTTTTTCTTATCAACAAACGTTTTAACCCTTTTTTAGTACTGTCCAAAAAGCATCTTTTCCTTTTATAGGTTTGGAAAACCTATCAAAGATTTTCAAAAACAACTTTTTTTAATTATAGTTTTAAAGAAAACCTAGCAAGGGGATATTTACATATTTATCAACCATAGTGGCCATGATGTAGATATGATTTTTTTTGCATAAGGGCATGGCCTGCGTATTTTTGTATTATGTCATATTGTACATAGGTGAGACCCACATGATTTTTGTCCTTGGAACACATATTTTGATGGTGTGGCCATAGTGAAGGCTAATTGGATGTATTTTTGTACCTAGTTTTGTCATTGTCTATATGCACACACACACACACACACAAACATTGAATGACTATTCACTATGTTTATGTGATGATGTAATGGATAGACTTGTGATATATGCATTATTTTACATTAGTTATGTAATTATGATGATAAAATAAAAAGATGCATACATTGATGGGATGAATTGTGAAAAGTTACATTTTAATGTGATAAATGATATCTAAAGTTTCATTTGCAGTGTTGTCTACAAATTGACTATCACTTCTAGGAATATGTATGGAAGTGATGGATTCAAAATTCCATGATGGAATTTTTACTTATAGGAAATTTCTAAATAGATAGGGATCAAAAACATGGTTAACATTATTCAACTATGAGATAACAAGTTGAGGTGTTAGATATGGAGTTGTGTAGCAACAATCAATAAGATAATCATGGTACCGTACTCTACGTAGTTATTCATGGATAAACCTATGTATATGCCATGGCCTTGATTGAAGTAGCATGTGTGAAGGAAAATAAATGGTCCAAGTCATAAAGTTGATATTCCAAGTCCATCAACTAGCACCATAAAAACAATTGATGTGATAAATTGGAAAATGATTCATTTGGAAAATCAAGTGATCAGGAGCATAAAAAATACCTAATGCTCATAAAAAGACTAAAAACCTATGGAATTTTTTAGAAAATGGAATATACAAATGAAGGTGGTATGAAGTAGGTGATTACTCAATGGTAAAAATTCTTCAAATGTAACCTTTTGATGGGGTATTTGAAGAGACCACCCTTAGAGTAAGTGAGGATGTGAGTGAGGCAATGTTTGATGATGAAGGGATCCTACCAGAGCATCTTAGACTTTGTAATTCTAAGGTGTCATGGGTATTCCATCTGACAAAATTTTGGAGGCGAAATCCATGCTTTGAGACTTACATGAGTCTTGAAATAGAAGTATGTGATGGTGTATTTTAGTGCTTACCTACCATTTAATTGCCACATCAAAATGAGACCACTACTCATCCTAAGTTTTTCCTCTCAAATATTGACTAGGTCAACATCAACTAATGTTTCTTTGATGTCCACTCTAAATATTAAATTCTAAAGCAAAGTGAACATGAAAACCAAGGATAGAATTTGACACAGAAAAGCGTCTAGTGAAAATGAGAAAATATTGGGCATTTGTGATCTTGATTTCCTCACACGCTTACGAGGAATCCTCTTGTGTAATTGAAATTGAATGTGATAGAGTGGTATACTTGGAAAAAAAAAAAAAAATTGAAGTTTTAGAACAATTTTCTAAAGGTTTAATAAATAGTGTTAAATGATTTCCCTTTTTCATTTTCATTGATAAATTTTAGGATAATTTTCTAAAAAAAGGAATTTTAAGAAGATAAGTCAATAGTTGATGACTCATAAGAGATATATTCACTTCATCTATTGAACTCAAATATTTATATATAAAATAGTATTTATATTGTTCAACACCTTTTCTTATGTTTCCTTTCCAACTCCAAAGTTTTCCTTCTCTATCACACCATATATGGCTTATTTGTTATGCTAATAAGCATAATCATCCTAACCAATTTCAATCTACAACTCCACATTATAAACCTTTGTTTAAAATTCAAAACAAATGCATTTTAGGATAACCGTATTTTTCAATAAAATCTTCTAGTCATGTTGGATCATAACATGATACTTTTTTAAGTGCGAATATGAATTTTCTAGTCAAACATCATTTGTGAAGTTGACATCAAGGAAAGGATTAAAGAGGCATTACTTCATGATAGGCATTACCAGCATGTGAAGGAACATTTACAGAAGGAGCTAGATGGATCGGTGAGCAAGAGCTACAAGCTCACTAATGATGGTATGTTGTTATTCAAAGACAGATAGTATGTGCCTTGTGTAGTTGACATAAGGAATATAATAATTCATGAGTTTCATAAAAGGCCTTACTCAAGTCATCATGGTTATTAGGAAATGATAATAGCCAAAAAGAAAACATATTATTGGCCATGATTGAAGAAAGAAGTTGTTGAATACATTTCCAAGTGCATGGAATGCCAACAAGTCAAAGTAGAATGCAGGAACCCTGTAGGATTGCTACAACCATTCATAATTCTTGAGTGGAAGTTCAAGTCATATCCATGGACTTAATTATGGGATTACCAAAATGAACCAAGCAACACCATGCCATTATGGTGGTAATCGAAAATTTGAGTAAGGCATCCCACTTCATAGCTTTCAATTCCACACACAAAACCATCGACATAACTCAAATATTTATGAAGGAGATATTCATATTGCATGGTTGATCTGAAAAAATCATCATAGACTAAGATGCCAAGTTCACTTCAAAATTTTGGAAGGCACTGTTTTCTAGCTTTGGAACTCAACTAGCATTTAGCACAACATATCATCCTCATATTGATAGACAAATGCATAGAGTGAATAGAATTTTAGAAGACATGTTGAGAATGTATGTTGTGCATTAGTCAAAGAGGTGGGAAGAATTGCTACCAGTAGTAGAGTTTACATACAATATTGGGTACTAAGAGTCACTGAAGATGAGCCATTTTGAGGCATTGTATGGACAAAAATGTAACGCTCCCATTTGTTGGGATGGCCCAATAAATAAAATATTTCTTGGACTAGACATGCTAAAGGAAATGGAGCAAGAAGTGCTCAAAATCTAGCAGAAATAAAAGGAAATCCAAGATAGGAAAAAGAGTTAGGAAGATCATTACAAAATAATAAAGGAATTCCAAGTGGGAGACCATGTATGTCTTTGCATCAGACCAAGGAAGATATCACTGATAGTGGGGTCTTATGCTAAGTTGGAACCTAGAGTTTTTGGACCATTTCATATTTTGGAAAGAGTGGAGTCAGTGGCTTACTGATTGGAATTACAATCCAGTGAAAAATAAGACTTACCACCCACAGTGAAAACACATGATGTTTTTCACATTTCTTTACTTAAGAAGCATGTACATGACATTAATCATGGTGGTTACTCGTGTGTGATACACCTATAACTTGAGGGAGAGTTCCAATTAGAACCATTATGCATCATGGACTAAAGATAGACCACGATCCATAATTGAGTGGTAGAATTGGTCAAAGTGAAATGGAAGCACTTTGTGTTTATTTTTCCACGACACTTTAGAATCAGGTCTATGTCTAAAACACGATCACAAACACACTAAAATGGGACAATAGAAATCACTTTTCACAGTGGAAAATGTAAAACAGTGAATCAATGAAGTACACAAGATTTTTGCAACCCAAAACTTATTATATTACAATCTCTAATACAAAAAACATAGGGCTCTCATACTAGGGATCATGGCCCTTACAATTGGCCCCGATACAAGAACAACTAGGGATTGATGTCAACAAATCATGCCTATCAATCTACCCTTGAACAAGACACACTTCACTTACTTGTTGAAGGAGTGCTCAACTCAACCCTTTTAGTCTATGTACCTTGAACACCTAGTAGGTCCTTTTCTACCTATATTGTTTCTCATAAGTAGTTTTTCTACTTCATAATTTTATGTATATTCAGCTAACCAAAACACCTTTTATCAATCCTCTTGTTTCTCTCAGAAGACTGAACATAGGTTTCCCTCTAGCATTCCTCTACTGCTCCAAAGGTTTTTTCTCTTAGGGTCTTTAACAATTGCCTTCTAGCAATGCTTTGCCACACCAAAAGTCACTACACAAGGTATTCAAAGGTTTCCCTCCAACAATGAAAATATTTCTCTTTTATCATTATACTTAGGGCTTCAAAGAGAAGCCCTCACAATAATATTTTGCCACAGCAAGCTCATTGTACTTAGGGATAGTCCAAGCAACCCTCACACCAATGAAAACGACTTACATTCATTGAACTTATGGTTACAATAATCATTTTCCAAAACCAGACTTCATCAACTTAGAAATCATCACATAAAGGAACAATCACATACCTCCTTCACATCACTGCACAACCGTGAAGAAACTTGGCCTAAGCACTTAGATAATAGAGGTATTTTTTTCCCTCTTTAGGGCTCTTGTGGCTACTTCAAGGGGTCCCTTCTCTACAACTAGATCACCCTTAAACCCCGCAGTCATCTCATACACAAGCCTTGTACTTTTTGTGCATTAATTGAGAGACTTTGACCCTCTATTATGCTTCACCATAGGCCTTATGGCCCTTGAGTCCTAAACTAGCAAGGTATTAACCCTCCTTTAATATACAACAAACAATATCAATGCTTTAACATAGAGATGGTCCCAACCATGTGCACAGAACCATGTAAAAATCTCGTCCAACAACTCTTCCTAACTCAGCCAATCCATATCACAAGAGAAAAATCCAAACTCATCCTTCTCTTCAACTCTAGCTAGGCACCTTTAGGTTTGTGTCTATTTTAGATTATTCTTATCTTTGATGAATTGCACTTGTGATCATGTGAAAAATGAGCTTGAAATCCCTTCTACTTATAGTGATCTTAAGGGTGCACGCTAATCCCTAAGGGTCATGTCTTGTAGGCCAAGCTAACATGAGCCTACCCATAAAAACCCCACTAATCTAGAAATAAAATTCCTTTCATTTGCCTTTCACTGCTCCATTGAAGCTTTAGGTGCCTCTTATTCCTTCAAGGGTGCCCCACATGCTTTTAATGATTAAACAATTATTTTACACCTTGGTCTTGCACCCACAACTTTGGGTACAAAACCCATCACTTGGGTACATTGCCAATGAAGCTCCATTTTCATTGGTCAAATCCTCACAAACCCTTTATTTTTATGATCTTGTCTCTAGTACTTGGTAGAGAGAGATCGTGTCATGGCTATAGAGTCAGAGATGATGGAATCCTTAAGATGCCACGTGACTTCTAATCTTCTTGATGTTCCGCTAGCATCTACTACTATGAATTGGAAACCTTTACATATTGGTTGAGTTATTTTAGGTATTTGGTGCTCCAAACATTTAGTTTGTTATAACATAGCATTTATTGGATTTCCTAATATTATTTTTTATTTAGGAATTTTGTGTTTGTATTTTCTATTCAAACTCCTTTTGTTCCATGATGTAACATTCATTAAGTTGTCCATTTCCTATCTTTATCTATTGAATAATTGCCTATTATATTTTCATGCTCCTTTTTTCTCTTCTCCAATAATTTTTATATTTTCCTTCTTGTCGAATTTTGTATCTCTTTGTTATGCAACCAGCTCACAAAATAGAAGAAAAGATAGATCAAGGACTTCAAAATCAGCCTCTTTGAGGGGGAAACCTCCTTTACATTACATAAACGAATAATTCTTGGATGAAACAAATGACAATACCTCCTTTCTATATATAGAAGTCTAAGGGGTCACAATATAGTTAAAGTCGACATAACACTAATAATGTAAGGGAACAACAATAACAATAGAGGGATTTTATGGGGCACAATAATAACAATATGGGGAAAACATGGGTACAAAAATAAAAATAAGGGGCTACAATGAAAATAATAATAAGGAAATAAACTAGTATTATGGGGACCTAACATGCCCTCTCCTTCAGAAAAGTGTTGTCCTGAATGTTTTAGTAGTTTTGGATGCTTCTGTATAAAATTTTCATCCTCCTATGTGAAATCTTTAGCGGGTAAGTTCTTCCACTTGATGAGATACTCTGAAATTGATCGATTCCGTAGCTGTCGAGTTCTTGTTTCTGTGACTGCTTCAGGTTCCAATATGATTTTTCCTTCCTCGTCAAGTTCTGGAAATATTGTTTGAACTAGGAGCTTATCACATATAACCTTATTTAAGCATGAAACATGGACAACTAGGTGCACTCGGGACGCTGTAGGAAGCTCCAATTTGTATGCCATAGTACCAATCTTTTGTAACACCATGTACGGACCATAATACTTTGGTGATAATTTATGATCCATATTATACAGAAGTTGTGTGTATATATAGGTTGAAGCTGTGTACAACTTTTTTATATACACATAAATGAAAGTTGTGAATATACAGTAGATGCACTTATACAGAAGCTACGCATATACGAAAGATATGCATATCTTCTATATATGCAACACTTCTGTATGAGTGCATATCTTCCATATATTCATATATCTTATGTATATGTGCAACTTCTATATATGCACATATACAAAATTTTCGTATATACAAAAGTTGAGTGTAACTTCCATAATATGAATACATGGCAATCTCGAGATATGCACAACTTTTGTATATCTGCATATTTTCTGTATATGTCATATCTTTCATATATGCACAACTTTTGTATATACGTATGTTCTCTATATTATCTATAACTTCCGTATATGTGCAACCTCTACATATGCATATGTACAGATGATATCAACATATACGAAAGATATATGCATATACATAAGGCATGCGGATATTCAAAAGATATGCATATATGAAAGTCGCACAACTTCTATATATGCACATCTTCTGTATTGCAAAATCTTATGTATATACATAACTTCCATATATCCCAAAATTTCATATATGCATATAGTCAACTTCCGTATATGCACATATTTTCTATATATGCACGACTTCCGTATATGAAAATATAGGAAAATTGTACATATATGAAAGATATGTGCATATATGGAAGTTGCAGATATACGAAAAATATGTGATAAAAAAGCATATATGGAAGTTGCATATAGGCAAGTTCAATATATGCAAATATTTTTTGTATATGCACAACTTCCGTATATGCAAATATACGAAAATTGTACATATATGAAAGATATGTGCATATATGGAAGTTGCATATATACGAAAAATATGTGATAAAAAAGATGTGAATATATATAATATATGCACATCTTTCGTATACACGCATGTCTTCCATATAGGAACAACTTCCATCTATATTCATATCTTTCATATATGCACATATCTAGAGGTACCTCGATTGTAAATCAAATCAAACTATAAGGAGTTAGGGCTCGAATTGGTTGAACCTTTGCAATATCGACCTTGAAGACCCTAATGGCCTCCTATGACGAAAGAAAAGAAAGACGAGGGAGCAAGATATCCTTTCAAAATATTTATCAAAGAAGTCCTCGAGTGACAAAGGAATAAGAACATGGACAACTTTGCCCAGATCCTTTGGCGGATGCCCACAGGTGATGCATCTTCATCCAGTAGCCACCTTGGAGGTGTCATTCCCTTTAAGGTACAAGTCAAATTTGACATTCCCATATTTGAAGGCCAGATAGATGCAGATATCATAGATAAGTGGTCAAATCGGTTGGAAGGATATTTTTTGGTTCATGATTTTTCCAATAGGGAAAAAATTGCTTTTGCACTCCTCAAACTTACCTCCCACGTCAAGGAGTGGTGGGAAACTGACTGTCAGTAGAGGGATGATAGAGAAGCCCTCATTGTTTTGAGTCACACCCACTTGCAATTCTTTCCGAGACGCAATCAAGGAATACTATTAACCTGTCGGGAACTATGAAGATACGCACATAAAATGGACCACACTGCGGCAAGGAAGGGGCCAAGACATTCTAGAGTTTACAAATATTTTTCATACCTTTTGCACGAAGTTGGGTATGAAGGATTCTAAGCAACATTTGATATTCAAGTACCATGTCTGTCTACATAAATCTTTCATATATGCACAACTTTTGTATATTTCCATATTTCTTGTATGTGTGCAACTTCTGTATACGTGCAACTTCCGTATATACACATATCTTCCGTATATCTGCAACTTATGTATATGCACATATAAAAAAAATACGAATATACAAAAGTTGAGCGCAGCTTCCGTAGTATGCATGGACGGTAGTCTCAAGATATGCATAGTTTTTGTATATGTGTAACTTCTGTGTATGTGCAGATCTTCCATATATGCGCATCTACCATATATGCATATATATTGTATATCCACAACTTCTAGATATGTGCATATACGAAATATATGTGCATATACAAAATATATGTACATATACGAAAGTTGTGCATATACGGAAGACATGCGTATATATGAAATATGTGTATATCTTCTATATATGCACATCTTATTTTTCACATATATTTCATATATGTGCAACTTCGAATATGCACATATCTTTCATATATATACAACTTTCATATATTTGCATATACATAAAATATATGCATATATGGAAGTTTCCTATATGCAAATTTCGTATATGTGCATATCGTCAGTATATGCACATATACGAAAGTTGAGAATAATCGAAAGATATGTCCATATATGGGAGTTATGTATATACAAAATATTTTTTGATCCATAAGATGTGCATATATAGAAGTTGCGCGACTTTTGTATATGGACATCTTTCGGATATCCGTATGTTTTCCATATATGCACATATCTTTCGTATATGTGTTTCTTTTGTATATGTGCATATCATTTGTACTTTCACATATGTAGAGGTTGCACATCTACAGAAGTTACATATATATAGAGAATATGTGTATATATAGAAGTTGTGCATATACGAAAGGTATGCGCTTATACAAAAGTTTCACATATGTATGCACAACGTTTATATATGTGCATATACTAAAGTTTCACATATATGGAAGCTATGTGCATATACGAAAGTTTCACATATACGGAAGATATATAAAGAAGTTGAGCATATACGGAAGATATGTGCATATACATAAGTTATGCAGAACTTCACTCTCTGTATAAGCGCAACTTCCGTATATGCACATCTTCTATATGCATAAATAGATATGAATATATATGGAAGTTGCACATATACATAAATTTCACATATACAAAAATTGTACATATATGGAGGTTGCATATATGCAGTGGCTAAAGTTACACATAAATTATCTATATACACATCTTCCATATATGCGCAACTTTTGTATATGTGCATCTACCGTACATGTGCAACTTCCATATGTGTGCATATACAAAAGTTAAACATATACAAAGCTGTGCACAACTTCAACATACGTACATACATAACCTCTGTATATGCGCAACTTTCGTATATGAACAATTTTGTATATACATATATGAATGTTATGCATATACAAAAGATATGCGATGAAAAATATGTGCATATCTTTTGTATATGCATAACTTTTATATATGCACATATTTTTCCTATATATGTTTATTTCGCATAGTGAATTTTTCTGTATGTGCACATTTGGAAGTTGTGCATACACAATAGATGTGCATATTCTTAATATATCTTTGTTTTGATGCGCACAATGTGTACACTCTATGATGATAGGGTGCATTTTTATGTTAGTTTCCCACGACCGAAATCCTGTGGGCACAAATCCAACTGTGTTAAGGGTTAATGTGGTCCATGTTGGGTGGAATTTCCAAGTGATTATGATGACTTAGATACCTTTGGGGCACAAATCCAACTGTGTTAAGGGTTAATGTGGTCCATGTTGGGTGGACTTGCCAAGCGATTATGATTACTTAGATACCTTTGGGTCACAAGTTCTGACATATATCAAAATATTAAAACACAATCTTTTAATCCTACTATAAACAAATTTCATCTTAATCATATGAATCATATTTTGAAGGAAAAGTAACATATCACTATTAGAAAAACTCAAAATTTCGGCATTTCATCTTTTCACACCACATTCAAAATCATTATAAAAGTTTTATTATCATTAGAATTTATTTTAGGTTAGCACTTGTGGGATGAGTTATTTTAAAATGAATATTTTTGGTGGTAAATTAGTTGTACAACTTGAGAACAAACATGCACCATATTGATATTACAAGACAACATATTCCACATTATAATGTATATATAAAAATGTCCATTTAAGAACAATGAAACTTACATTAAAGTCTTTCCATATGATACGAACACAAAATAAAGGTTTTAGAATAATAGTGGTCAAAAATCATGTAAAATTATCATTATCTCACATAACATAAATGAAGAATACATCAATACACTTCTTTATTTTCTAAGATGTCATGTGCATATGTTCATATTTATAGTTATATTGAAGTTAATTTGCATTCACGTTAGTGGTGATATAATGAAAAATGATTTAGAGAAATATGGCATCTAAATAGTTACATTGATTTAACAATCATATGACACACAACAAGACAATGCAATAATTTTAGTTGATATAATGTAAAATTATTTAGAACAAATCACTAATTTTAGCAATGACAACACAAAACAATAGAGTGCATTTGATATGGCTAATGATACAATTTAAAATGAATTATAGAAATCATGAAGCTTCATATATTTTAATAATAACATAATATAATATAAAAAGGTGTATTATTTTTAGTGATGATATAATGAACAATTCATTAATTCAGGAAATAATATCAATTGATTCGGTGCATTGGTTTTGGTTTTAATTGTAATAGTCGAATTATTAGATGAAACTACTCACACATTAATATATTTTTTAATTGTTTTGGTTTATTTTGTTTTTATTTTTATTTATTTCTTATTTTTATTTTTTTTTTTATTTTTTTTTTTTTTACTTATTTTTTATTTTATTTTTATTCTTACTTTTATTATTTTTGTTTTAGCCTTTACCGACTATGTTCTTAATTGAATTTAATTATTTTACTTTATTTATTTATATTTATGTGTTTTTGGTTTTATTTATTGAATTTATATTTTAGTTATTTATTTATGTATTTTAACTTTCTAGTAATTTCTCGGTCTAACAATTAGTTAGTCTAACAAACTATTATATATTTATAATAAGTAAGCTATTCAAATTAACTAATTCCCATCTAATTACAATTTTTAATTATTAAATGATACCGTTGTAACTAACTTTTAACTTAAACACCTACTTAAATTATTTCATTTTTATCTTTTAGGTATTTATTTATTTAGTTTAATTTCTAGTAATTTCTCGTTCTAATAGATAGTTATTCTAACTAACCAATATATATTTATATAAAAAAGTAAGGTCTACATCTAACTAATTCCCATTAAAATTACATTTTTAATTATTAAAAGATACCGTTTTAACTAACTTTTAACTTAAACACCTTCTAAAATGATTTCATTTTATATATACTAAGGTTTGGTCACGATGATAACTAACTTCCTTTAAATTATCAGGATGACTTTTTGACTCTAGCCCTAAGTCAAAATTAGTCGTTGGGCAAGATAGCTGTTGGAAGCTCTACTCTAACTATTTAACATGCAAAGTTGGATCTGTTTCTTCAACTTGTCCTGACGATGAACCACACTGGTTGGTTCGAAACGCGTTGACAAAGGTCTTTCTATATGTGATTTACGCCGAAATTCTTCTTATAAATATTAAAACATCTTCTATATATGCACAACTTTCGCATATGCGTGTATACTATATGTGCACATATACAAAATTTGTGCATATATGGAAGATGTGCATATACGTAATTTATGTTTGACTTCAACTACTATATATGCACAACCTCCATATATGTGCAACTTCCGTATATGTGCATATTAATTTGTGCATATATAGAAGATGAACCTAAATAGAGGCTAACGTTCTGCACACATTTTGGAGGAAATTCCTAAATAATAGGAGCCTATTTCCTTAGGAATTGCACAAGGAAAGAGGGGCTCAAGCAGAGGAAGAAATTAACAAAGCTTGGGTCAGAGCTTCTAAGTGAGCAGAGAGATAGGTTATTCACTTGCTAGTTGAGCTCAGATTGAGCTAGGAATTGTAATACATCTCTATTTCATCTGATTAATGCAAGAGGAATTGGATCAAGAAGGGGTATTTAGGAGGATGTGTTTAAGGAGAGGTGGACATATGACAAAGGTAATGCATACCTAGGATAACACAAGCTTCAAGACCCTTGATCTAATAGATCTAGTAATATAGAAGGTGAGGTGGTGGAAGTTCAAATAATTGAGTTGGGGGGATGTATCACTAATGGAAATGAGTTTAATTTTGGCCTAAGTGAATCACATGTTAATGAGGCCTTATAAATTATTCTAAATCTACATAATCCAGTGTAAAAATTTGATAATGAGAAGAAACCAATGAAGGGGGTAAGGTCTAGACAATGGATTATCACAAGCCCCCTTGTATCTCTCAATGCTTGGTAGAGGATCTGGGTCCAAAGTTGTTAACCAAAAGCTGAGATTCAATCATTCCCACTAGGCATAGGTAGCTTAGTGGCCAAATTATAGGGCATCTTTCCCTATAAGTCACAAGTGTGGGAGCACTTTCCCCTGGAGGCGATTTCAAATGGTTGTTGGAAGCGTTGCCAATTTATTCTAAATGTTGCCCTAATATTGGCTATTAAAACCATTTTCCATACCTTGGTTAATTTTTTGGTTGTTGGAAACATCACTAATATTTTTGGAACATGGCCCCAATACCCTTATAAAATCCTTCGTAAGACCCAATTACTGATTGAGAGGAAGGATGTTAGATCAATAAAAAAAAATTAGACTAGCTAGAGAATATATGGAAGATTCCATATATGTGCGCATATACAGAAGCTTTCATATATGTGCATATATACATAATCTACATGTATACAACTATGCACATATACAGAACCTTTCGTATATGTGAAAATATATGGAAGCTTCCTATGCACATATATTTGCATATATACGAAATTTGCGCATATGAAACTATACAAATATACAAAAGCTTCAATATATGTGCGTATATATGAAATATTCCATATATGTTCACATATATAACTATGCACATATACATAAGCTTTTTTATATGTCTACATAAAATAAAGATTCCATATATGTTTGCATATACACAAGCATTTTGAAGATTCCATATATGTGCAGATATATGGAAGATACACAAATACAACTATGCGCATATACGGAAGCTTCCGTCTATGTGCATAGTTGTGTATGTCCACATATGTGCACATAAGACATGTGAATATACAAAAGCTTCTATCTATGTGCATAGTTGTATTTGCACATAACGTGTATATGGAATCTTCCATCTATGTGCATAGTTATATATGTGTAGTTTTCGTATATGCGCACATATATGAAAACCTCTGTATATAAACACATATATGGAAGTTTTTTTGTATGTGCTAGTTGTATATGCACATATATATATATGGAAGCTCTGTATATGCATAGCCAGAAGCTTCCATATATGTGGCATATGCACACATATACAATTATGTGCATAGATGGAAGCTTTCATATATGTACACATATATGGAAGCTTCTGTATATGCGATGTTTAAGTTTCCATTTCTACACGACAAAGCGTCCATAGGTGTTGTGGTTGTGGGGAGAGGGTTTTCAATCAATAAGCTTAGCATCAATGGTTAGAGGCCTCTTAGAACTTCCTTCCTCTGCAACAAAATACTCTTGGCCTAACATGCCTCTGTCTCGGTTGTCCCCTGCCAAGATGATAGAAGGAGCGGGAGAGTAGATTTGATGTGAGAATAAGTCTTCTTGTTGCTACTATGTAGACCTGTTTGAAGCGCTATAAGAAGTAGAGGAGATCACGTTGGGAGGAAAATTGATACCAATGTTTCCTGAGAGACATCATAGTGGTGTTCTTATGCAACTGACCTAAGCATTAGATCTGGCCACTTGACATTTAACACGAGTGTGAGCCAGTTCTAGGTCATAGAGATGCCTTCTCAACAAATTGCAAATAGCCCTGAGCCTTTTTTCTGATTATTCATCTCTCCACTACTTCCAAGATAACTACAACGTGTCTAATATGATCAGGAATGCTAGGGTCAAAGAGAACCATGTGGTCATCACGCCATGGAGAGTTGGGAGTACATCCTCTCCCCTTATCGCCATGATGAACATGGCCTCATTCCATCACCATGGTAGCAGACTAGAATAAAGAGATGCTTATACAAAGGCTTCAATGTGAATATACTTCTATGTGCCATTTTATTCCTTATTCTTATCCATTTTTTAGGAAATCGTTTCCTTTCTACACTAATAGTGCCATACAAGATAAAAAGACTAAACAAGTACTACTATGCATGGAGTGTCTCATTAGTGGATGCAACTCCTTACAGGAAATGAAACTCCTTACACATATTAAGTTAGAGAAACCATGATCATTTTTTTCTTTTCATTTTTCAATGATTCAATTATGTTATCTTTTCATATATACAGAAATTACGCATATACAGAAGATGGGTTCCATATATATGTGCATATACAGAAGTTGCACATATACATAATTCATCTTCCTTATATGCAAGCTTCCATATATATGTACATACATAAGTTGCATACATAAGCCATCACTTCCATACATATGTGCATATACAAAATATGGTTATTCATATGTGCAACTTCTATGTATGCATGTATATATGGAAGTGTGCATATACAGAATATGGATTCCATTTATGTGTAACTTCTATATATGCACAAATTATGTATGTACACATAGATATGGAAGAGTGCATATCTGGAAATCACACATATGCAAAAATGCAAGTGTATTTATGAAATTCGACTTCTATATATGTACTTTCATATCTATATGCATATAGAGAGGTCCACACATGGAATATGGTTTCTATATAGATATTGAAGTAATCTTTAAAATATGCATGCTTATATATGTGTGTGTGTGTATACAGAAGATGGCTTTTGTATATGCACACCTTTTGTATATGCATGCATATATGGAAGCGTACATATACGGAAGATAGCTTCCATATATTCGTAACTTCTATATATGCACAACTTTTGTATATGCACATAGATATGGAAGCGTGCATATACAAAAATCACATATGAAAAAATATAAGTTTAATAATGAAATTTGACTTATATATATGTACTTACATATCTATATGCATATAGAGAGGTCCACACATGGAATATTGTTTTTATATAGATATTGAAGCCATCTTTCATATATTAATGCTTCCATATATATGTGCATATACAGAAGATGGCTTATGTATATGTGCAGATTATGTATGCACATATATATGGAAGTGTGCATATACAAAAGATGATTTCCGTATATGTGCAACTTCTGTATATGCACATATATATGGAACTTGTCTTCCGTATACATAGAAGTTGCACATATACAGAAGTTGAGTTCCATATGAATGTGCATATACAAAATTTTTGCATATATGTACATATGTCTTCTATATATGCACGCTTTCATATATATTTGCATATACAAAAGCTGCATATAGAAGTCATTGCTTCCATATCTATGTATATATACAGAAATTGTACATATACAGAAGATGGCTTTTATATATGTGCAACGTATTTATATGCACGTATATATGGAAGCTTGAATATACAGAAGATGACTTTCGTATATGGATAAATTCTATATATGTACAAATTCTAGATATACACATAGATATGGAAGTGTGCATATACAGAAATCACACATATGCAAGTGTATTTATGAAATTTGACTTCTATATATGTACTTGCATATCTATTTGCATATACAAAAGTTCACACATGGAATATGATTTCTATAGAGATATTGAAGTAATCTGTAATATTTCATATATGCACGTTGCCCCATATATATCCATATATATAAGTTGTACATATATGTAATACATCTTTTGTATATGCACACTTCCATATATGTATATATATAGAAGCTACATACAAAAGCCATCACTTCCATATATATGTGCATATATAGAAATTTTGCATATACTGAAGATGACTTATGTATATGCATAGCTTCTATATATGCACATATATAGTGAATCGTGCATATACATAATATGGCTTCTGTATATGCGTAACTTCTATATATGTAAATAGATATGGAAGCATGCATATATGAAAATCACACATGTGTAGAAATGTAATCGTATTTATGAAATTCGACTTCTATATATGTACTTACATATTTATATGCATATATAGAGGTCCTCATATGGAATATGGTTTCTATATAGATATTGAAGCCATATTTCATATATGCATGGTTCCATATATATTTTCATATACAAAAGTTGTGCATATATAGAAGATGATTTATGTATATGTGCAGATTTTGTATGCACATATATATGGAGGCATGTGCATACGAAAGATGACTTCCGTATCTACACAACTTCTATATATAATATATATTTAATATATATATATATATAATATGTATGGAACTCATCTTCCATAAATATAGAAGTTGTGCATATACGAAACATGAGTTCCATATTTATGTGCATGTACAAAAGTTGCACGTATATGGAAGTCAACTTCCGTATATTCACACTTCCATATATGTAGATATTCATATAGAAGCTATTGCTTCCATATATACATGCATATATAAAAGATAGCTTTTGTATATGCGCAACTTCTGTATTTGCACATATATATGGAAGCATGAATATACGAAAGATGACTTCCATATATGTGTAACTTCTATATATGAACAACTTATGTATACGCACATAGACGTGGAAGTGTGCATATAGGGAAATCGCATATATGCAGAAATGAAAGTGTATTTATGAAATTAGACTTATATACGTACTTTCATATCTATATGCATATAGAGAGGTTCACACATAGAATATTATTTCTATATATCTATTGAAGTCATATTTCGTATATGCACGCTTCCATATATATGTGCATATACAAAAGTTGCACATACATAGAATCCATCTTTTGTATATGTGTATATTTTGTATGCCCATATATATGGAAGCATGCATATATAGAAGATGGGTTCCATATATGTGCAACTTATGTATATGCTTCCGTATAGGTGTAATTGTTGGCATAAGATTGGACACTTGATCAGAGATTTCCCACTATGGGTGAGAGTTAATAAAAGACAAAGGCTTTCTTTGGGAGATTTTGAGAATTAGAGGGTTCCACCAGAAAGAGGCGGTGCACATAATGAAGAGGTAGGGTCAGGATCTCCTTTGCCACATAATAAAGAGGCAAGGCCAAGATCTCCTATGCCAGCAGAGGTTACCACCCTACCGACTGAGGAGAATGGAGAAGCATGAAATAAAATTGATGCAGCGAAGACTAATAACCCCTTTCTAAGCCTGCAGGTTTGGAGGAGATCCATGAAGACTTATTTACATATCCAATGTCGTTGGGTACCTCCCTCCTCACCTCATGTGCTCTTTCTCAATTTGATGTTGTTATTTCTTCTATTTCAAGGCCTAGTCCTCCTAGGCCTTTTCCTTTTATTTTCGTATCCATAGATAGATCATGACAACCTCATGACAACCTTGTAACTACTATCTCTCCTTTAGTCCCTTTTATGGATCTTTCCTCGTGCTCGACACCTTCAATGCAAACACAAAACCCAGGTAGGTTGCGGGAGTTCATATATAAAGATATCGTGACTTCTTCATTTCCACACTGAATGTAGGTGGCTTTTCTTTCTTGAACTCATCCAAAAAAATCCCTTGTCACTCCTCTCATAAGGATGACAATGATGATGAACATGATACCTGTCAGAACCAAAACTAGAATAGTGCATGTGTCCATTACCTCTCCTATCAAGAGTATCCAAGAGCCTGCCATATCTAATTGTGTCATCTCTATTTGACATGTTCCCACCATGAGATATACTGTCATATGCCCAATTATTTTTGTCCTCCTTCTCAGTGATGATCCAATGTGGTCATTGTATCTGCAGTTCTGACAAACTCTCAAGGATTACTACATTAACCTCTACTTGTTTGTCTTGTGCCTGCATGATTCAGTCATTATCTGATTTCCAACTTCTT
The DNA here is from genome assembly GCA_000404065.3 of Pinus taeda. Lineage (NCBI taxonomy): Eukaryota > Viridiplantae > Streptophyta > Pinopsida > Pinales > Pinaceae > Pinus > Pinus taeda. Next base: position 30,781 of record APFE030653250.1, read on the forward strand.
ATTTCTACATTCAAACTTCTCAATATGTCTGCTAAGTCAGAAGAATGCCCAACAACATGTTGTTCATCTTATCCATATGGAGAGTCTTGGGAACTATAGTCTACCATCTTGCTAGTCATCTTTGTTATTTTCTTCCTACAAGGTATATCATGTCAGCTAAACCAAATCATAAACAAACCAACGTACCTCAGCGTAGTTTAGGTAAGGGTATCTCGTCTGCAAGAACAACCAGATTAGCGCAATATATATATGTGTATATATATATATATATATATATATATATATCAACATTTAATCATCATTTCATTCATTATCCAGTCATCAATGCATGACGATACCGACCACATACCAGGACCTCATGCATGATAACTATAACCATATAAATGCATACATAACAATATATAAGCACTTGACATGCATAACCAATGCATAATCGACATACGCTCATGACGACCACATACAACAACAACACCATCAAATTCCGCATGGTGACATCACTGCAACTATGACCACCTCCATGCATATGCAACAAGCACATAGACCGCAAGCATACACAACACATATATGAAACTAAAATGAATGCATGAACAACACACTGCCCATCTAGTCCAAGGGGTGAACCATGCTCTCATACCACTTTGTAACTCCCTCCTCCCACATTTACCCAATTTAACCAGTCTTTTGGGGTAGACATGCGATGAGAGGCTACTACAATCTGATTCAACTCCCCATGTATGGTTAAGGAAGTTAAAACGACATAACACAACCAATCTAACCTTTTAGACATGTCACACTAACTACAGGAGCCAACCAACCGTTCCTTATTTCTCGTGATTGTTCTTGCAAGGATTTTTATAGTGGTCTATTGAGATTTCTTTTTCTTTTCTGGGATACAAATTATAATTTGTTGTCTTCTCAAGTTTTGATATTTCTAACCCTGTTTCATTATGCAGAAAATGGGTGATCCTCCCGGAGCGCGTTTTCCTTATGTTGGATCGGAGTGGCAATGATACTTTGCTTTTTTTTATTAAGATTATTCATATAATTTCCTGTATACATTATTGGTATCTTCCAATGTTATTGAGAATTTATAATCGAATATTTATATTTTCTCTCTATGTTGCACATTATAGGGAAAAAGAATGTGTTATCAGCAAAAACTTGCCCTTCAACAGGTAATCGAAATTGTTTTAGAGGTTTTTTGACAATTTTATACTCCATTATGTTGGTTTATTTCACCAATAGGGATTGCACTATTTTTAGGTTCCTCTATTGTAGGTAACTCTAGCACATATAAGTTTAAGGGTTTTTCCATTTACAATTTCAATAGTCGATAGAAATGTTGTCTTCCACTAGATAATCGCTCTTAGTCGTGCCCAGGTTGGTTTTCTCGTATATATTTGATTCTCAAAGTAGTGGTTCACACATAAGAGATAATTGGGTTCATTTTCCTATTCGGTGTAATTCTTGCTTGTTATGGTTCGTTACCGGTTTCCATCTTCTTGTTCCTTCCAGCTTGACCATAGGCTTAGGAACTAGAACCAGTTATTGATATTGAGGTTAGTTTAATTTATGAAATGTGTACATATATTTAAGAGGGTTTTTCACCTCCAACTAAGCTTGACTCAATTATTCCCATGAGAAAGACTTGGTCGACTTATTTCCTTCCACAATATGTATTTTCATATTCCCTTTCCTTACAATGGTTATATGCATATATATATTTCATTATTTCAAGGTGTTATGAATTATTTATTCATGTGTAAATATTATTATGTAATTGCAATTTTTTCTTCTCTTTTCTCATTCTATTTAGATAATGGTTACAATAGTGGCTTGTGGATGAAATTTCTGTAGATTTTGAATTCAACCTGGAAATGGTTTTTACTGCTACTATTATGAATTTTACCCTTCTCTTCCTGTATATGTACACACGTAATGAATAGTACATCTCACAAAACCATTTATCTATGTTGAATATTGAATGTGTACATTCTTGTCCTCAGTCTTTTATAATTAGTCGAGGACTTTTTATTTATGTATCTAGTTTGAAAATTCTCCATGTAGGCAATTTCTGTATCAATGTTTTCTTTTCTTTTGTTCAGCAATTTTTTTTGTGCAGGGTCTCTCTTTGTTTCAAATATATTTTTCGCCAATCTATAACTTCATTTGATATTGGTGCTCATGATGGTAGTGAGATAATTTATTTTCCTTGCACAAACCTTATGTCAATCTTGGAAATTTTCTTTCCTAAAATCTTAGTCAGATTCTTGAGGGAAACACGTTCCTCTTTCAGTCACTTATATATACCTTAATGAACTTGTAACTCTATAACCATAATTGCATTTTCCTTTCTCATGAAATTTTATTACAGGGTTTAATACTTTTTATGATAAGTTTTTTTTTTTCAAATCCCTCTTTCTGTACATCGTTAGTTTGTTTTGGTTGAGTATACCAATATTGGTAATTTAAGAAATTTATTTTTCTCTAACGAGCATCTGAAATGATGCTACTAGAACTAATCTTCGAAATGTATAGACTCAATAATTCCCCAAAATTGCATAGCTTACTATCACTCAGTAACTCAAAATCGGAAATCGAATTTTCCATAATATCTTTCTTTGTGAGGTTTGTTTTCTACTCACTTTTGTAGAATATAGACATTAACTATATCAATTGTGTAAGAGAAAATATCTCCTGAAATACCCTAAGTATCAGGTGGTAATTTAACTACTTCATTTGGTAATCTTGGGTAAAGACTCATCGTTTATGAAAATGAAAGATCTCTCCCTTTGCTTATCTTATCCTACTCTGTCAAAGAGAAAATTATAAATATTGAGCTATACACCATTTCGACTTATGGACATATAGATATTCATAAACCATTAGAGTTTAAAAAAATTCTCCATATCAAAAAACTAAGATATGAGCTTCTGGTAATAGTAAAATTTACTTTTTTACGTTGTTTCATCTACTAAAATTTCATTAGAATAAAACACGCTCATGTATGCACTCATAAACAAGTAAATTTTCCATAAATTTATATTGTACTAATTCGTTTTCTATCCACATGCAATTCCACTGAATTAGACAACCACTTCCCTTTTTCCATGCACAATCATTCCATTAACCAGTATGATATATAAAAAAATATAGATATACTTGAACAGATAACGAATATTATCAATCTATTGATAGTGCTGGACACGCCAACATGTCAAGGGGATCTCCTCGATAAGAAGTCTCAATTAGACCTCAGACTGTTTGGTGTAGGACTCCTAGCAGTGGATCGTAAGGTAATGCCTTGACTGCGATGTCACACAGAGGCAAGTAGGATAACTCTGTCAGCATCAAGGGTGTGACTGATGCAGTGAGTCAAGGAAGGTATATGAGAGGTTCCAACACTTCGAAGGGGGAAGGAGGTGAAGGTGAGTTCCAGGTTGAAAGGGATCAGTCCCAACTCGACTAGAAACACACAACATAAAAGGACATGCACATCTTCTGGCGGAGCAGTCCACTCGGATGCGGAAGTCACATGATACAAGGTAAGATAACACAAACAACACTCACGGATCATTCCGAGACCAGTGTGACGGTTGTTATAGAAAGGTTCATGTGAAAGGTCTGTCTGGTATCCAACAGAGCAGTCGACACGGACAATGAAAGCGTTAACAATGTATACAACACATTAACAACAAGATTCATATAATTGCATGTGAATCAATTCATACACAAGTACGTAAGTTAAACAACATATCTCATTAAGGCAACCAGAGCAGTCCAACTACAATAACAACATATGCATGAAAATGTGTTGGATCTTATTATATAAAGAAGTGTAAGTCACAATCATACAATACATCCATGTAAACCTATTAGCCCCAACAATGGAACGTTACAGCCACATCCGCCTGCTCCTGTAAAGAGATGTACTAGCTTCGTGCAGTGGAGAAGCCAAGGTGCATTACAATAATGTCCAAGCCTTCTTCAAGATAGTCTTCGTAGAAGCTTGGCTGACCAAAATCCCTTACAATGGCTTATGAGGGACTATTTATAGAAAAGGGTTGGGTGACCCTTGACATTCCCCTTTGTGGCAGTTCAACTACCCTCATGACTCTTCATGTACTCTACGACTGTCACATCCAACTATTGACACCTGACTTACACTCAACATTACTCAACATTACAGTACACATGTACTCATGTGAGACAACATGGCTTGAGCAAGCCTTGCAAGACATCACTGACACTCAGTCCGCTATGATTAGCCCAACTCTTTGACATGCTTGTGATGGTGAAGGTGGTGAGCTGATGCTAAGCTTGGTCATCTGTGATGGTGTGCATGCACCTCATGGTGACATCTTGCTAAAGCAAACTCTTGCCTCCGTTGCTAATGGTGCATTGGTTCGGCCCCTTCATCCAACTCATCTGCTAACATGTGCATGATCTTCTTGGGTGCGGTTAAACTGGAAACACTCTGATGCATAGTGTCCTTGCTGATCTTTGAGTGTGTGTTGGTGGTCATGCGCATCCACTTGCCGAAGTACATGTTCACCTCCAGTTGGACATGCTTCTTGTCTTCACCTTGGTGAGTGTGCTTAATGGGTTGGGTTGTAAGCATGCGCACAATGGCATGCATGTTGTTGAATCCCTTGAATGTGTTCAACAACACTGCTCACCATGTTTACTTCGTATTAGCTATTGGGATGGATCTTTAACTTATACGGGTGCAGTTTCATCCGTGAGTGCACGTTTCACCTACTGTTGTTCCTAATCCTATCGCAACTCATTCGTCTGTCTGTGCAGCTTCATGTTCTTCCTTGAGTTGCTGCTTTGGCACATGCAACTCCTTCTTCATTCCATTCTCTGTATTCGTGTGACCTTCATGTCGTGTCATCACCTCATAGCCTAAGTCTCCAAAGTTTGTTTCATTATTAGTCGATCTACTTGATCTTGCAACTTTGTTCCGCCTCCGTGTTGTCCAAACCTTCCTCTTACATTCGCTACGTTCACTGCATTTGGTATGTTTCCTTCAGCTACTGTTCATGAAGCTTCTTATTGTGATGTTGTTGTTTGATGTCCTTATCTACAAACAACTTGATGTCTTCGTGAGTAGGCAAGTTCATAGACACTTGATCGACTGCATCCCCAAGCGTGCTCTAAACGGTGTCTTTGTCTCTGCTCTCCTGGAAACCATTGTATCTGTACTGTTGAGAGGTAGATGAACACCTACGATACCTGGAGATATGGAAACACTCATGGAAAGTAATCTATCAGTTGAAAACCAAAATGAACATGAGAACTGACTTGTAGCATACCTGGGTGAATGATCATGAAGGTTGTGCAATTTGAGTTGGAAGGTCGGGAGACCGACTGCTAAGACTGCACAAGGCACAATTTGGGTTGCTGGGAGACTGACTGACTGCTGGAACTGCGTAATGCACATTCCAATCTGGCTATTGACTGCTAGGATTGTGCAATGCACAATTCCATCTTGGAAGGACTACTGACCGAAGGACAAATTTACGCAATTTCTTGGGCCAAGCATCCACTGTCCTCCAGAAATGTGAAAAAAAGTCGTGGAGGTCAATGTTGAGCAGGAATGCACAAATCTGGAGAGGAAGGTGAGCCTTCCTTTCCTAGATTGCACAATGCAGCCTTGGTGAAGGCAGATCCCAGGCCAAGGTTAGCTCGACTCACCGATGGGAAACTGAAAGCAAATAAGTTAATGAATGCATGGTGACACAAGTGATAGCAGAAGTGATTAACAGTGCATGTAAAACATGAATGAAAGATTCAACAAATAGATCAACATGCTTGTGGGTGAGGCAGTTTGCTGGTTGGGTGAACGTTCGTGCAAAACATTTTCATGCATGCGACAGCAGTGAGATAGCAATGAAAACGAAAACAGAGCTAGGACAAGCTATTATACATGTAAAGGACAACAAGCATTCAAAGAAATCGAGCAAACAATACTCCCACAAGCGAAAACACAAAAAGCGACATAAATGCAGCACAAGGCATGGGAAGTGAGATTACCCCAAAATAGTTGAGCTAAATGTGTCGACTGCTCCTAGATGTGATGTGGGATGTCAGAGTTGCAAGTTTGATGTGAGGAATGAGCTCTGCAGCTGCCAGTTGATGAGTTTTGATAACATCAAGGTTGTGACGTGTGCATGCCACAAATATAGGGGAAGCGACACTTAGTGGGAGGTTTTTGAAATTCTCCTTGCATGTAACCTCCAATTGTTAAACATTGATCCCTGAAACAAGGGATGGCTTTGCATGCTGCCTAGGGAGAAGCAGAATGCGCATGCAAATTTATTTTGCTCAATGTCGGAGGGAACCGATCAACTCAGTTGCACATGCAAGAGATTGCTCAATTGCTAGAGAAAAATGCACATTTTTGGCTGGGAGTTGGGCTGAATTTCCAGGAGGTTTGCACAATTTCTGGGCAGAGCAGCTGACTGCTGCCCAGATTTGTGCAAATCTTGGGCTGAACAACTTGCTGCTGGGAAAATTTGTGCAAATCCTGCTGGTAGGGTTGGATGGCAAGATTGCGCAGTCCTGGAGCCCAGCAGGCTATCAGAGAGGATTGTGCAATTCCAGGAGGGAAGGTTGGCTACCCTCCAAGAATGTGGAATTTTCAAGGGGAAGCTGCTTAGCCTGTAGCTGGACCAAGTCATGGTGAGCAGCCTGTGAGGGGAATGGATCAATTGTGATTGATAGGTTGCCTTTGTGCGAGTAAAACTCATGAAGTTTGAGTACTTGACAAAGCAATATAAGGTGTTGTGCAAGGTTGGTAAGGAGGCTCAAAAACAGGCTAAGACAAAATTTTGAAGCGTGGTTGTAACTGCTACAACACAATCCTACTCTCATGACTAGAAAATAAATAACACACTTAGACTTCTTTTTATATAACCAACATTTAATAATTCTCCAGACTTTTCTAACCATATTTATAAATTTGAACTGCACTTGGGAAGTCCAATTTCCTCTCAACCTTGAACAGAGTCCTCCAATTCCCTCGAAGCTAAGACAAGATTGTCAAAGAATCAACAACCTCTTGTGATTCTACGTAATGTATTTTATGCATTACTTCTCTAGCATATTTTTCCTTAGCGACATCCCACTTTTCATGGGTCTACCAACCCATTGGCCTATTTTTTATTTTTATTTTTTTTATTTTATTTTATTTTATTTTATTTATTATATTATTATTATTTTTATTTTCTTTTCTTCGAAAAAAGGTATTTCCTCCTTTTCCTTTAAAGCTCGCTTTTCTCTCCTATCATTCTTTATTCGCCCTTACTTAGTGTTTTTCTGCAACTGAGTGATTTAATAGATTTTCTCTCTCGTCATATTAAATCTGATTAATCAACCCCTAGGGATTTTTTAGCATTTATTCAAGGGAATATTGTCTTGATCTTATCCACTAATATTGGTTTCCAGATCTTGGCAAGAATCTCCTAACTCAGGTGTTTCTTTCCCAAGTAATTTTCATATTTATTTTTCATTAAGAAAATTCACTTTATTATGTCATCATACTTTATTGCTCATTTCAAATCAAAACGCATCATGGTTTCCCAACCATCACATCTAAAACTAGTTTAATCTATAAAAATAAAAAATAAAAAAATAAAAAAAAATGACATAAAAATAGAAGGGTATTACAAATGCTTCTTGTTGCATTGTTGTATAGGCCATGTTTTCCTGGTCCTTTGGATAACGACTCTACCAACTTAATCTGCCACATTTGGAAAAACACCAAACTAAAACATGCACCAAAGGTCATCAACCACTGAAAGACCTATAATATTTGACTTTTGGGGGTACAGACTTTGACTGGCCATAACATTCAATCCAGGAAGCCATTTTTTATCTTCCAATTATCCAATGGAAATCTCTTTTCAAATATCCTGCACCATTTCCTCCATGGCTTATAACATACTTTTTAATCATCTTTTCTTTTACCTTCATCCTCGTTGCCTTTTCCATCAATGACAACATATTTCTAACACATTCAGCTCAACTTGGTAATCACCTTGTTGGATATGAACTTCATAGTAGAGCTACAACTGATTAACTACATGAAGAATTGATCCTAGTCAACTTGCTAAGGAAAAGCAATCCAAATTACAAGAGTGTGGTTTAACTTGGAAAACCATCTACTAAAAGGATAAATAAGGTGAAACATATATCCAAAACCAACAATGCAATATGTTAATACTAGTGATGATAAATAGATAGTTGCATGCGACCTAGTAAGGTAAAGGGATTTTGGGTAGTTAAGCCACCATAATTAGTTCATTTTTGCCATGTATTAAGAGATGATACAAGTCTCCTTAATATAAGCCTCTTGTGGGCCAATCACAAATGTAATGTTATACAGATTAATACAACTTCTTTGTTTATTTGTTCTCCCTTATTTCTTAGTGTGTGCTTGTGTCTTCTATCTACCCTTGTATTAAAAAATTTAAATTTTAACCACACCACACAATAAGATTTTCACACGATAATCTAGATTATAAATCCAAAATATATTTACTTGAAGCAAATTGTCTTTAACTCAACACCACCAAAAGGATCAACAAAATATAATGACTTCAAAAATGAAAAAATAGTCAAACACAATTATTTTGATATACATCTTGAATATTTATACTTTGGTACAAAAAGAATACTATATAGCTACAAAAATGTTATGATACAAATATGATCTAATATACCATTTCTGCTTCAAACTTCGAATCCTAAACTCGAAACCCACAACTTACACCCCATGTAGAAAATATGTTTGCTTAGTCCAAGTTTCAATTCTTTATATAAACCAGTCAACATTTTGTACTCTTCAAAGGTAGCTTTCTACATTTTTTCTTTCGCATGTCTTTCTAAAAGATGTTCATTACTTATACGCAACATAACTTTTGTATGTTTTGGAAATATTTCTACGAAATAAATACATTTATATAAAAAAATAATGTGTGACATTATTTGAGAGAAGTAGCTCATTGAAGCATATAAGCACCAATATACCATGATCCTTATGCCTAGACTAGAAGGAAGAAGAAAGTTGTCCCTCCTATTAACATATTGGTTCATTGGTCGCACTATGAATATGCTTATTACATAACTAATGTAGAATAGTTGTGGAGTCTTAACATGGGGATCTAGTTTTATTAGAACAAATGTGGCTTATGTAGTAAACATATGGTATTGATAACCATGGTATTATCCCATAGTATAATCTTGTTACATGCTTATATATGTTTAATTCATATGTTAATTTATTTTATAATTATTAATTACATAATAAATTTACAATTTAGTAATTTTTGGTGCATCACGTTTGCACCTCCATAATTTAATCTTAAAATTTATATATATAAATATATATATAATAAGTATCAAGGGCTAGTATATATGGGGGGGTAGGGTGGGGGTTATATATAATGAATATGCCAATATTAGTTTTAAAATAATTTTAAACATAATAAGAGTAAGAGATTAATAAATAATATAACACTAATTATTAAAAAAATAAAAAGTAACTTTAAATCAAAGAAAAAGAAGAGAAACATATAGAGTTAATGTTACCAATGATATTTATTAAATTTGTAAAATTCAATATAAATATTGAAATATAAATTTGTGTATAATCATTTTTAAATATCTTTCCCTTCTCATTTTTTAGTTGAGGGAGATCATGTTGAATAAATGCTTAAATAACTAGTGATAAATCATTAATGAGATGTATATCTAAATAATAATAAAGTTAACTTTGTTGATGTTTTTTATATTAGCATGGTTATCCTTTAAAATTAGAGAATTATGTTAGTCAATTAATATATATATATGATATAAAGAAATTATTGAAATAAAAAAGACTTGAAAATCAATAGTTATATTGTTTAATTTATTAAAATTACCAAACTAAAAATTATTTGTTTAATTTCTTTTTAAACATTGATTTAAATTTTTTTTATTTCTATTTTTTTTATTTTTATTTTTTTTTAAATTCAATGGAATTATTCAAAAAAACCACTAACATTAAATAAATATAAAACTTCAAAATTTCATTAATTTCCATCCAAATAGAGTCGTTCTCGGTAATCTTGTTCTTATGTTCTTTCTTGCCCACTCCGAACATTCACTCCTACAACCACTCCAAAGAGAACAACCATCGATCAAGCAAGCAAGAAAGAAAGAGCATGAAAGTGACAGATTCATCGGGCTATCAATTAGGAGGGGCAGTCACTTACTCATTGTCTTGATGGACCAATTAGTTCGAGATCCTCGGATGCATATGGGTTCGAGCGCCTTACGGATCCTTGTTTTCAGTCTTGCAATCGCTTTCCACGCAGTCACATCACTGTTTATTATATATGTCCCAATTACGATAATCTCTCGCTGAGGTCACATTATGTCATTCTGGCCTTCCAATCGAAGCACATCTTGTGAAACACATGCTTATATTAACTAGAGTTGTATCTAGCACCAAGCTACTTACGGAGGAGTCTTATAAGCCTTCTTAGAATGTTTATCCCTACGGCGCTGCTCCCTTCGTATTTTCTTCTCAGACTTCACCTTAGAACCATGTGTAGGGTGCTTTTGGAACAGGTTAGTGACCTCGATCGCAATCACCTACCATTCTTACCTCGATGTGCCCTCGCCTCCCAGGTGGCTCATATTCCCTCGATTCATGTTCCTCTAAGTGGCCCTTTACCATTCTATCTATTAATTATACGGCGAATCAACGCTTGCTTATCGAACCCCCGATGATCCAGTCATTTATAGTCCCGCTATGCCCGCTAGCAACGGTGTGCAAGCATCCCAGCCGGTTCAATCACTAAGTTTCGTGAGGCAGTCTTGAACCAAGCAGTTCCAATCTCCACTCGCTGGGAGTAGTTCCTTTCTTCAATTCAAGCAGTTCTGAGGCCTAAGGCTCTACCCAATTTCTTTATCATTTTTTCCATTCCAAATTATGAATGATACGAGGCATCATAAACAACAAACAGCAACTGCACTTTTTCCATCTGGGTATTCCCACTTCTTATTCTTATTTCATATCGCCTTCCCCAATACATATTTGGTCAGAAAATAACCACAAGAGACAGCGAAGAAATATCAGAGAAGGGGCAAAGGGAAGAGTAATGTCGAACAGGAATGCAGCAGCTCGTGACTATGCACCTATTAGTTAGTTTTCGTCAATCCCTCACCATTGAATAGTGAGTGACCCCTGTGAAAAAGTAGGGCCCTTCGATGTTCAGTCAGGTTCAATGCCTACCTATTGTGTGTGAAATCGGGCAGAACGACTTCTCGCTGTCGCTCAAGTTTTGAGTCAAACTTGACCATTCATTCATTAGATTCTAGTGGACTTGCTATTTTTAGACCCATGGATATAGAAGGAGATGGTGCAGTGAGCAATAGCGATTTTAAGCTTTCCCATCTATCCCAATGAATCAAACTAACTAAACTAAAGAATAGCCTGGATTATCGCTCGTTACTCTCGGCTTGGTCAACCTTTACCAACCAAATACTCATGTCAGCATGGAAATAGCGATAAAGATGCATTTCTAAAAATCATAATGCACTCTCAGATGGTGCAATCACAAGCACCTTGATCTGCATGGATAATAGGTAGTTTGGCTGGCTGATCTGCCTAGGTATCCCCGAGCTACGATGTTTTCCAGCTCCAATAAACGATGGCGGCCCCCTCTCAAATAAGTAACTAAGGGCAGTCGAGCGTGCTACGCACCCTCACCATATGAATAGTGAGTTGACCCCTAAATAATATAGGGCCCTTAAAGAGAAGAGATAGAAGCTCTAGTTGAAAGAAAGAGCCTTGCTTCCCATAAGATTGTGGGGAAGAGTCCGACAAAGGAAAGGAGCCTGGTCATTTAGACCGACCCAAGCCCTTACTTATATACTGCTGCCCCCTACAGAATAATAGTTACCCTTGCAATCACCCCTCAACTGGTGGACAGACGCTTCGAACCTTAGGTGGTGGAAAATAAGCTACTACATGCAAGGATAACAATTCATATTTGATAGCGAGGTGGTGGTAAGCATTGGACTCTAAACCCCACGATCCAATATGGCAGGCTAGCTGGCAGGGCACGATCCTACTAACAGTGGGTGGAAGCCCAATATCATAGATGGTGGAAGGAGTTTCCCTAGTTTAGGAACATTGATCAATCAATATTCCTTGCCTGCCATGGATGGATACCGCTTACGGGGAATGAGCAATGATCTGTGGTTATGGTGCGTGGTGGTGGGCCTACTTATTATCCTACTACCTTTACCTTCCTCTCCTCCTACTTCCAGCTACTACCTGTATCACCAGGAAAGGAATGACCAACGGTTACAGAACAAAAAAGAGGAGCGAGTCGTAGAGACCTAGTTATATAGCCTGGTTTTTCAGATAGCCTGATTGTTACATATTGACCTGGCAGTTTGATAGAGCTTTCATATAGAGAGCCTCTTTCATTTAGATTGACAGCTGGTGCCCCATTTCGTCCGACAGCTATAGAGTTGACCTTTCCATATTTTGTGAACGGAGGTGCAACATAAGGAGCGAAGGCTGGGAAGGGATAAGGAGGAAGGTGGGCAGGTGTGATGCCGAAAGAAAGGTCTGCGGCTCCCCTGACATTAGATTAGGAGGGGGAGGGGGAAT
>APFE030653251.1:2012-24461 GCA_000404065.3 Pinus taeda
AAATCAAAGGAACTGGGACCCTTAACTAAAGTTTGATTTGTGGGCTAACTGTGTAACACCCAAATGATCCATTGGGAAATCTCCTTTTGAGCTAGTATATGCTAAGGATGTTGTCTTCCCTATCCAATTAGCAATGCTAGTAGCTAAATTGCTGCAAGAAGCCGAGGAAGAGCCTAGTGCATTGACTAGAAGAATAATTCAGCTGGTGGAGCTTCACGAGAACAGAGAGCAGGTGGGGACGAAACTGTCAAACTATCAATAAAGGATGAAATATCTGTTTAACAAGAAGATTAAGGACAAACCTTTTCAGAAGGAGATTTAGTGCTCAAATGGGATGTCAGGGGAGAAGACAAAGGCAAGCATGGGAAATTTGATCCACTGTGGTTGGGCCCCTTCAATATCGCAGAAGAGAGGGGAAACTACACTTACATGCTTGAAAACTTGGATGCTAGACTACTGGAATTGCATGTAAATGGTCAGTTCCTAAAATTTTATTTTCAAAATTAAAGATATCTATCTCTTGCTCATTGTAAATATCCGGTGTGCGTTGAAATTTTTATTTGAGTTTTTCAATTTATTATCAAAAAGTTCTTTGTTACAGATTTATATTTTGTTTTAGAATGACTCCATGCTTAATGGAAGGAAAGACTAAGAAGCCATAGAAGCTATCAGAGCCAAATTAAACCCTCTCCATTGCGTAGGGCTCAAAAATATATTTCCAACGGTATATGGAAGTGCGAAAATGGACTCCTGGAGCAGAAGTTTAGGCATTTTGAAGTCTACTTGGAAAAGCCAAGAAAACCCAAAAAATTACCAAGTGTGGAGGCAAATCATAGCCGGAGGGCCGATCGTAATCGCATATCAACATCGGTGGATCTAGGTGGGTTAGGAGCACTGATGCTGGAAGGAAAAATGATCTGCCGATCGTTAATATCACATATCGACGCGTCTAGGCCCAACTTTTATCGCATAATCGGTGTATCACAGTCCCAACAATCCATCAGTTACAACATACTCCAAAACATGTTGCGATATTGCGATATTATGTTGCACAGTTGGGGAGAGGATGGAGAGTGTTAACAAAAAAAATCATGGGATAATAGGGTGCGGGCCTCCCGTTTTCTCTCTCCTCCACGTGGTGCAATCCCGCATCCCGACGACCCCGCATCACGACAGTCCCGCATTCAGCAGGTTTAAAAAAATTTAAACACCTTCAAACCGTTGATTTGTAATTTTTGTGTAACATCACCAAAAAACAGTTTACAAAGGAAAATGCCAACAAAATGAGGGTCGGGTCTCCCCTTTCTCTCTCTTCCACGTGGCATCAACGATTGACGATCGACGGAGGTTGTAGTCACAATTTGTTGAAAATTGTCGATATTGCGATATAGAACAAAATCGCCAGGGAGGGCCAAATTTCAAATACAAAGGAAATTCTTGCAAAAAAAGGACTAGGCGGGCCACTTTCTCTTTCCTCAAGTTGGGTCACTTGGCAACCTCTAATTGGTCCACCGAGCTGACATGGTAGCGGACGTCACTAGTGACGTGTCGTGTATGGAGAATGGCTTGGTAGAGGACACGTGTCACAAGGTTTCAGTGCTTTTAGGGTGACATGGGGCCATTTCCGGGTGCCACGTGTCACCACTCACAGGGTGACATGTGGCAGTGATAACATCACCCCACGGATTGACAATCACAGCAGTTAAGGAAAAAAAAATCTTAATACATTGGTGCAGTGCGATTGCGATATGCGGGACTTCCCTTTTGGATGCGATAAATTATTAGGGCATGGTCCATAAGGACCTCACATTCGGACTGTCAACCCACTCTAAAGAAAATGGTAAGGGACCTTCTCCTCCAGTATGCGACTGCGATATGCGGGAACTCCCCCTCGGATGCGATAAAGTATTAAGGCTGGGTCTATAGGGACCTAGCCTCCAGACTATCGGCCCGTGTGAAAGAAAAAGTGTAGAGCATGGTAAAACAATGTTGAAGCATTGATATGTGGGAAAAATCAATAACAAAGAAAAAGGCCTCCAAACATGGGTCTAAGGGCCTTAGCGCTTGAGGGCTCAACTCCTTGTCCCATCTCCCGGTCATATGATGAAAGGCACATGAAGGGCTACGATAAGGGGGGCTAAAGGGGAAATCCAAAAAACACCCATTTTCACCTATTTCAGATAAAAAAGCCCGCACCTACTTTACTGTGTTGTTTCCTGGAATGCAGCTCACCCACCACTTCAAGGTAGAAGTTGTGCAATACATAGGGTTAATCGGCAGATGGGATGACAACTAGGAGACTTCAAGGGAGCATGGTGCAATGATGGAGCAGTACATGAGATTCATGAGGATTAATGGTTCAGGATGGGGCCTCGTCCCTCTGCACAACAAAGGACTACAAAGGGAAAACACTTTCAGTTGACCCAACCCCTCCTTCACAGAACAAGGCATCTCAGCAATAAAGGCGGAAGCGACGAGGTCACTTGAGCAACATAAGAGGCCATACCATAAACAAATTATAGCTTGAGGCTGACACAATCACAATATGGGCACAAAGACTTTCATTTACTGTTCTATCTGATTATTTACTTAGTTTTGTCCTATAACCTGCCTTCCTTCCAAGGAAGCATTCATTTATGTAATATGTTTTTGGGCCACAGAGCCATTCAGGATTGATATAGCTAGTCGACCTAACAATTGGGTCTAGAGATAGATATTTTTGTTGTAATGTAGCTTCTTGCTCCCCTCTGATGAATAGGGGAAAACAAGACTTAGTTCAGGTTCAAAAATTCTAGAGAAAACATTGCATGTTATATTTTCAAATTGTATCTCCTTTGTAATACATATTTCTTTAGAATATCAAGGAAACAATGGTGATTCCCTCTTCAAAGGATTTTAGTATGTGTTCCCCTTTGTTAACCTCTTTTTTATGTCCATGCTTCTTCCTTGAATTCATGTTGTTATTGTTGGTAGATGTGTTTCAAGCTCCTTCACAGATTCAATAGTATCTATATGTTAATGCAAATTCCTGTAACTGTTTCATAAATTCATTTGTTTGAACATTTTTTTATGTATATGCCTCTGATGAATATTGAGATTAGATCTTTAAATCCACAACACATGAATCATAGCTCTCAGCGCCCCCTTCATTCATTATTTTTTCTTGTAGCCCAAATAAGCATAGAAATCCTTAATGTTTGAAGATTTGTGTGTTAAATATAGAAGTCTTGAAGCCTTATGCTCTATGTGATGAGTTACTATTCTCTCTTTTTCTCTCTCACACACTATGCAAAAGATTATTAGTTGTAAGACCTTGAAGCTCTCAGCCTACGCTATTTTTATGCTTATTTATGAGATCTGAACGTGTGAAGAAGTACCAGAAATCCATGTTTTATTTCTTTGGATTAATGAACCAATATATTTCCTATTTACATATGTATCTATAGATCATAAGTGTAGTCTCCAGTATCCTGTAAATGATTTGAGAAACACCATTTTAGATGTGCCTAGGCATTGGTCTTGAAGCAATCCAAGGCTGTCTCTGGGAGATACAACAATATGGAGGGTGCAGGCTACCTTGATTCCTTGAAGGTTGTTCCTTCTGTGAGTTTCCTTTAGGGATTCACTAAGACTCTCGACAACTATTAGGAAAAGAATAGGTGAGAGAAAGTAGCCCTATTTTAGTCCTCATTCCGCTCAAAATAATGGAGTGGCTGAGCGATTGACGAGTACAATGAAAGAGACAGAAGAAATGCATCTCATGATCCATTTGACCAAATACATTCTAAATCCCAAATGGGTGAGTAGAAGTGTTATGCTCTTGACCTGCGAGAAATCCATATTACCATAAACATGAAGAAATATAGCCCAGAACACATAATTATCACATGAAATGAGAACAGCTACAAAGTATTTTATTATTCAGAAACATATTCAATGTTCACTTGCCTCTTCGAGGGGGAAACCTCCAGCATAGTAGAGCTCAATTAAAATAATACTCTATGATCTTTCCCTTACTAACTAAGACTATTTATAGCTAAATAACATCCAAAACCCTAACTACTAGTGGTCCCTTGCATAACACGCGTTAACCACTTTACTTATTAACTATGACCCGTTTACAACTAATTGTGGTCCCTTTTCTCTAATCCATGTCAACCACTTACAATTATTAATATGGGCTTTATTGAATCTCTAACTAACTATGTATCTGACTCGACCCATTGGGCTTATTACATAAATAAAGGGGGTTAGGGTTGGACCCTAACATGCCCTCCCCCATCAAAATCAACCTTTTCCTCAAGGCTGAAGCTGCGGAAACTAATGAAGAATAGTGGATGGTTCCCATGTCGCATCTTTTGGAGAGGTGTCTTTCGATTTAATGAAGACTTCCTTGATCGTGCGGCTGTAGAGATGTCTTTCATGAGTATCGAGGGTCTGTTCTAGTCAAAGCCAAAGTGAGCCTTCCTCATCCAATTCAGGTAGACTTGTTTGAACTCTGCAATTGTTCCCCACCACTTTCTTGAGGCATGATACATGAAATATCGAATGGAATTTTGACGTAGGTGGAAATGACAGTTTGTAGGCGTTTTCTCCTATGCGCCGAAGTATCTGATAATGTCCATATAATTTTGGTGCTAGTTTCTGGCAGCCCTTTTCTTTGAGAGATGTTTTCTTATATGGTTGGAGTCGCAGGAATGCCTAATCCCCTTATTGAAATGCGTGCTCTGAAAGATGTTGGTTTGCGTGTTGCTTCATTCAGTTATGAGCTTGATTGAGATTCTCTTTGAGATGAGCTATCATGGCAACCCAGTTCTGTAGGAGTTAATCAACTACCTATACTTTAGAACATCCAAGGATATATGAAATAGGTGGAGGTGGGAGTTGGCCATACACTACCTCATATGGAGTCATCTTGGTGGCTTCATGATAGTTAGTATTATATCACCATTCAGCTAAAGGTAGCCACTGTACCCATTGATGCTGCTTTTTTAAAGTGAAGAACCTTAGATATGTCTCCAAACATTTGTTGATTGCTTTTGTTTGACCGTTGTTTTAGGGATGATAGGCAATACTTGGTTGGAGTTGCGTGCCTTGTATCTTGAAAATTTCTTGCCAATTTTTTTGGTGAAAGTGGGGCTGTGATCAAACATAATGGAAGTTAGCATGCAACGCAGTTTGAAGATCTGGTCCAAGAAAGATTGAGCCACCAAACTGGGGGTAAATGGGTGTTGTAGAACGCAAAAATGAGCACATTTAGAAACACTGTCCACAATCAACATCATGACTAATTTGTTTCTCAAGTTTGGGAGAATAATGATGAAATCCATGGAAACGTTAATCTAGATAGAGGCAGGGAGTGTCAATGGTTGTAAGGTTCCCAGTAACTTGGTTCTTTACCCTTTGTTGCATTTGCACACATTACATTCAACCACAAAATTAAGAATGTTGCTTTTCACGCCTGTCTAAAGGAAAGAATGACGTGCGTGAGCATAAGTCTTCTAAAAGCATGAATGTCTTACAATTGGAGATGAGTGCAACTCGTCCAAGATGCGAGTTTTGAGGGTGGATGTCGGTGATATAACTATGTGATCCTTGTAATGAAGAATCTCATCCTTCCAAGAGTATGTAATTGAGGAATTTGGATCTTCTCTCAAGTTATTAATGATTTGGGAAAGAGAGGGGTGGGGTAACCATTCCTTGCGGGCCTCTTCAGTCCAATATAGTATGGGTAGAGAGATTGATAACAAGGTGCATTCATCCTCAAATTGGCATGATAAAGCATCAATTACTACATCGTCACACCCTTTCTTGTAAATTATCTCATAATCATATCCCAACATTTTGGCAAGCCATTTATTTTGCTGTGGCGATGATAGGCACTGCTCCAGAAAATATTTTAGGTTTTGATGGTCTGTGTGGATTTGGAAACGACGTCCAAAAGGTATTGTTGCTAGCTGTCTACTGCATGTAAGATGACCATCATTTCTTTCTCATAAGTAGATTAAACTAGATGTTTGCCACCGAGTTGTTGGACATTAGGCAGTTGGGCCCCAGGGACCAATGGGATGCTATGGTCATGTTCACCCCTAGAGGGTGGAAGCTCTTTAGGTTTGTCAAAGACACGCTGTTGGTGATCTAAGACTTGTTGCATCTTAGGATGAATATGAGGAGTAGTGGATTCAATGGTCTGGATGGCATTAAATTGGGTGACTACTCCATGATGGCCCTTTTTTAAAAGCTTCTCCATTCGATGCAAGCTGATGATAGAGGGAGCACCTGCCTAGGGTCCCCTTAATTTATGAATGTGTTCATTCTTCTTGAAGCTCATATATAACTCCTGGAAATCCATTGTGATAGGGCCTAGTGTGTGAATCCATTCATCACCCAGGACAATGTTGCAACCACCCATTTCAATAGAAAACATGTGGGTCTTTAGGTGGTAGTCTCCCATCTGAAACTTAATATTTTCACAACGACATTCACATTTCATGGTCCCCCATTAGCGATAAGGACTTGGAAATTAGATACAGCCTGTAAAAATAAATGAACAACTTTTGCAACTCTCTTATGGATAAAGTTATGAGTGTTTCCACCTCAATCAATACGACTACTAATTGGTGTTTAATAAAGCCTCAGATTTTAAGTCTGAGGCAAAGAAATGCTAGCCAAGGCATGTAGTGAGATAACTGGCTCATCTGGTGTAGCTGTGAGATCATTTTCAGTTTGTGTTTCCCCGACTTCTTCCTAAGGCACCTCAAGGGATGGAACTTCCTCTGTTGAGATGTTATCAATAACATCAATTTGAAAGAATTTTGGTTCCTTGCATTTATGTCCAGGGGAGTACTTGTCATCACAATAGTAGCATAGTCCTTGTTTTCTTCTTTCGGCCATTTCTACTGGTGACACCTTTTGAACCTTAAGTGTTAGGGTGGGGCACTGAGCCTGGGGGGTTGTTCCTCGATGATGAAATTTGGACGATCAGACTGGGAATTTAAGGTGATTTCCACATCTAAGGCCTTCCTACATGCGTCCAACCAAGTAGCTAGGTGGTGCATCCAGACATGGGCTTGGATGGCTTCTTTTAGGCCATTGATGAAACACTCCAAGTAGAAGTCATCTCCTAGACTATCGGTTCTGATGGCCAATTGATCAAAGGCTGCAATGTAGTCCTCTACTATACCGAAGCTTAGTGAGACAACCCAAAAAATTAGATTCTTAGCCAAAGCGATCACATAAGGTTTTTAAGAACATGTGCCAAGTTATTCTTCTTAGATAACATTTCTTATGCAACTTCCACCATTTCTATTTCTCTTGGTCCAAGTAAAGGGCTCCCACATGTAGTTTAGTTTCATCTTCACATACATCATTAAGGGAGAAATACTATTCCATTTGTGCTACCCATACTGTAGGGTTAGAGCCATCAAATTTGTACACATCCATCTTGGGTGTCTGGTGGTTGGAATGGTGGTGATTTCCATGGAATTGAATGTGATGGAAAGATTCTCCTTCTATGTGTGCATGAACACTAGGCTCCTCCTGATGAGTCTTTGTTATAAGTTCTGTTAGTCGTGAGAGATGTTTGTTAATATTGTCCATATTATCCTGGAACTCTTCGAACCTTTTTTCAAGATGTTCGACCCTTTTAGAAGCCATAACTTGAGATATTGTACCTAGCATTCACCAACTCAATCAATTACTTAAGAGTAGTGTTCTTGGAAAGAGGGCGAGCTCGAGAGTCTAATGGTGTGTGTCACTTGAAGTCATGTCGGAAATTTTTTGGGACCACCAAAAAATTGGGGGCTTATAAGTGAATGGTATCACTGTGACCAGCTCATCGTCCTAAAGCTTATGGGCTAAGTCTCTTGCAAGCGTCACGATATTGTCTAATACTTTTTTGTTTTAATTTGAAAGGAGTTTTACTCCCCGCCAATCAATACTGTAGTCGGCGAATTCCAAAAAGATTGATACTGCCAATGTCCTGTGAAAATCGGGCCTGGAATATAGTAACATAAACCCCAAGTTATTGGTCTTGCCTAATGTGCTGCGACAATATGATTTGGACTATGGCAGCCAAAATCCTCACTACACAAACAATCTAATTTGCACTGTGAAAATCCCAACTGCTAAATTTGAGTTGTACGGCGACGACAAAACCCCAACTACTAGATCTGATCTGGAAGATAAGGTAGAGGGTGATCTTCAAGTAGTAGAGGGAACTATGGTCACAAAGGAATGTCAGGTGCTATAGAGAAAAATATACATAAGGGTCCAACAATAGTACTCGACCCAATATTTTAGAGCGCCAACTAAGGAAGATTGACCATATACTTAGTCGTACTATCCAACTACCCTATTGTACATGTAAGTAATCTCCTCAAGTGCTGTTCTTAGTGGACTATAACAACAAGATGACTGACAGCTTATGTAATGTTAGGTTTCAGGCGAGCCTAAGGGGCTTTCGATATACCTAAGAGTACGTGGAAGTGCAGTTCGTGCGTGGCTCTGTCTAATGTGCTACTACTCGAAGGGGTACCCATAGGGGTTACAAGGGAGTCCAAATCCATAGATTTATGTGCTCAATGACATATCACATGGTTTAAAAATGCTGGAACACGTCTTTAGCCTAAATAAAATTTTGCGAAAATTGGAGGTACAAAACACCCATCTAGGCTCTGATACCACTTGTTATGCTCTTGACCTATGAGAAATCCAGAATACCAAAAATACGAAGAAATATAACCTAAAACACAGAATTGTCACATGAAATGAGAAAAATTGCAAAGTATTTTATTATTCAGAAACAAATTCAATGTTCACTTGCCTCTTCGAGGGCGCAATCTCTAGCAGAATAGAGCTCAATTACAATATGACTTGATGATATTTTCCTTACTAACTAAGACTATTTATAGCTAAATGACCTCCAAAACCATAACGACTAGTAGTCCTTTGCATAACACGGGTTAACCACTTTATTTATTAACTATGGCCTATTTACAACTAACCGTGGTCCCTTTTCTCTAATGTGGGTCAACCACTTAAAATTATGAATATGGGCTTTATTGAATTTCTAACTAACTATGACTCTGACTTGGCCCATTGGGCCTATTACATAAATAAAAGGGTTAGGATTGGACCCTAACAAGAAGCTGGTTATAGAGCCAACTAACATGATCAAATGATTTGTATATATCAATTTTGATGATTGTGCCCTTCAATTGACGTTGCTTAAAGCTATGGAGACCTTCCTGGGCCACCTCAATAACTTCACATATTTATTTCCCTTTCAAAAAAGTGAACTATTCCTTTTAGATAGAGTTGGAGAGGATGGGCTTGAGGCTTTGAGCAATGATTTTTGAAATAACTTCATAGATGCAATTACAGAGCGAGATAAGATAGAAGTGGTCGAAGGTTGAGGGGTTGTCAGTCTTGGGGATTAAATCAATGAAGGTGGAGTTGAAATATGCCAATATATGGTCTGTCATTATGGATTCCTTAATAACTTGGAGGAGGTATTCACCCAAGACATCAATAAAACCAATAAAAAATTCAACATAACACCCATCTAGGCCTAGAATTTTGTCCCTTTGCAAACTTCCAAAAACCTTCTTGAGTTCATCCATAGATAAAAATTCCATGAGGTGGTCATTATTTGCACATTCAACAAATCTAGGGAAATAAAGGGGCAGGCAAACTACCTCAGCTATGGAGGCTCCTTGTGCTTCTTTAAAAATATTTTCAAAGTGAATTTTTCCAAGCTTTGAAAGGTCCTAAAAAGATTAGACATTGTTCCCCTCAGATTCCTTCAACTTATAGATTGTATTGCATACTTTTTTTTTCCCTTTTGTGTAATTTTGGAAGAATTTGGTGTTCTCATCTCCAAATTATAGCCAAATAGCCCTGCTTCTAAGCCTCCATGTGGCTTCTATGTCTTCCAGTAGACTTTTCCTTCCTTCCATTTGTAACAATCTTCTTTAGATTTTTCTGATTTGAAGCCTTCTGTTGCTTCCTCTAATACAACCTTTATGTTTTCTTCCACACCTATAAAGTCCTATGAGTCCCTCGCCCTTTTATTAACTCACCACATTATGGTTTCCTCTTTAACAAATTTGAGTTTTAGAGAAAATTGGCCTTTACTAAAGACATCTGATAGGGGATTGTAGGATTGCCAAGTTGTTCTTACAAGCTCCACAAAACTCTTGTATTTAAGTCAATCAGATTTGAGTTTGAAAGAGCTGGGTGGCTTGTGTTACATTTTCTTGATCTCCAACATAACTGGGGAGTGATCCGATCCCCCACCTTTCCCAATCCATTTCTAATTATTGGAATCTTTTCCACCAATTGTTGAGTAAGTAATAAGCAATCTAGTCACTTGGTAACTCAATCCTCTCTTATTCTCTTGTTCCACCGGGTATGTCTGAGATTTACTGGATATATGTTGATGAGATTATGATTAGATAGTAACCTGGACCTGAAGAAATTCATGTTAGGGTAAATATGTGCTTGGGGACCACAACTCTTCATAGAACCTAGAGAGAAATTTAGGTCCCCACTGATGATGAGGTTGTCTCAATAAAAAAAAGAATTTGGGCTAAATATTTCCAGAGGGGAAGCTTATGATGGGATGGTCCATAAATATTGAGGATTAGAAAATCATATTTAATTTCCATAAATAAAAAATTTATGCTAAGAACTGATTCTATTCCATAAACATTGAGATCTTTGATGAAATGAGGGTTTCATCCTATCGCCTGGCCTCTCAATATGCCCCGAGCATTAATACATATGAAATTCCATCTAGACAATAATATTTCCAATAAACTAGATATAGTATCTCCCCCCCCCATGGTCTCTTGAAGGAGGAGAACAACAACACCCTGAAGCTTGACCAGGTGGTGGGGGGCTAGTTGCTTGGGAGGGATGTCTATGCCCCTATAATTTAGGGAGAGAATAATAATGAGTTAACCACTTTGGGGCCTCTCACTACTCTAAGTGCTCCATTTGTAGAGAGTTGTATGCTACAAGCCCTGACAACGAGAGCCTTATTCTAGGCTATAACAAGTTTTGATTGATGGCCCCTACCCTTCCTGATGGTGATATCAGGAGGATTGAGTCCAAGGCCTTCAGGTAGGAGAGAAGGGTTGGTGGGTCACAAGAAGAATAAATAACAAGGTGTAGAGGACCCCGAGAGGGAGAGTATTAGTCACAGGAAGCTATTCCAGATGGGATATGTTAGATGTTACAAGGGGAGGGAGGGAATAATTAACATAACTAAGAATCATATGAAAGGGAGGCAGTTCAACGAATGTCATAACCAAGAATGGCCCCTGGGTAGGAGAATTCAAACCCAAAACATCATGATTATTAACCAAAAAAGTAGAGGGGGTTTTGGGGGGTGGGCAGTGAGGAGGAGTACCCGAGTGAGGAGTCGATCCTGAGGGTGGAAGGACTATGGCTTGTCTTGGATGAAGATGTGAAGACTCAAATCTATGTGCTTGGAATGAGACCCATGAGAAAGTTCCCTGAGAAGGAGCCGATTCATGTCCATTGAGCCTTCCCCTTTGTCTTTTGTTGATAAAAAAGAATCCTCCCCAATTGTCTTTATCTGAAATAACAAGTCTACTTTGTGTGGGGGCATGATCCCTTTCTACTCTCTATTTTCCTTTAAATGGAAGTGGAAATTGGAGTGCATTATGTCCATTCATGTGACATTGTCTTCACTTGAAGGGTATTCCTTTGTAGTACAGGGTTTGAATGTGTCACTCTCCCATATGTATAAGTTTCTTTTCACTCCATGGTTGTGAGGCTCCTTCCTAAGGTCCTCTAATTAAAACTAAATTTCTCTAATATTAAACACAATAAGAGGCTCCTTCCTAAGGTCATTTAACTAAAACTAATTTTTTCTAATATTAAACACAATAAGATGGGAAATAACATATTTCTATATAAACATTTATTTCATAATAATATACTGTTAAAATTTGTTTACCACAAATTAAATAAGTAAGAATTTCATTGTATCCATTTAACTAAATAATCAATAAGTGGAGGAATACCTGTTCCAATAGCTTAGTTAAGATGCTCCTGAGCTCCTAACTCTTGTTGGGATGCTCCTCTTGACTACCCGACTGGATTTAACTCCCAACCAACTAGGAAGTATTTCCTAGCCTAAGGAACCTCCAGAGGTTCCCTAGCCCTCCAAGCCCAAGTCCAACCAGATGTAGTGTGTCCAAGTTGAACAACACTCTCATTATCTCCCTTATTTTTTCTCCACCTTCCTCCCAAAACAAAATCCTCCAAAACCAAAACCAAAACCAAAACCAAGACCAATGATTTCCCCTCTTCTCATCATCCTTCCCTTTTTATGCCTCTTCCTCCCATCCACCTCAACCACCTATCATTAATGTCATAACTACCCCTCATCTTTTCATTTGACCTTTCTTGCCATATCTTCTCCCAAGTAAATTTGAGAGGACATTTTGGGGATAAGATATGGATATTTAATTTGGTAATTAATTGGGGAGGACCATATCTTCTTCCAAGTAAATTTGAGAGGACATTTTGGGAATAAGATATAGATATTTAATTTGGTAATTAATTAGGGAGGACCATATCTTCTCCCAAGTAAATTTGAGAGGAAATTTTGGAGATAAGATATGGATATTTATTTGGTACTTAATTGGGGAGGACCATATGTTCTCCCAAGTAAATTTTAGAGGACATTTTGGGGATAAGACATGGATATTTAATTTGGTATTTAATTGGGGAGGACCATATCTTCTCTCAAGGAGATTTTTCAGAGGACATTTTTGGGGATATGGATATTTAAATTGGAATAATGGAAGGAGACCATATCCTATCCAAGATTAAATTTGAGAAGACAAGTTGGAAATTTAATAATAAAAATAATAAATTTTATATCAGTAAATAAAAATTACAGTTTCCCAAATGAAGGTATTTACCAATATTTCTTGATAATTATAAGTCAATATTTTTAGGTAATTTAAACACTAATAAAATTTGCGTGATAAGATTAAGTGGAGGATTACATACACCCCTCATTTAGAAAACTTCGTCCCGAAGTTAGAGTGAAAAGATACAAGGAGTCCGAAGGCATAAAAAAATAGAGAGAGAGAGAGTTATAGTAGTAAAAGTTTAATAAGTCAGGCAATGATACCACTTCTCATCCTGAGTTTCCAACTAATCTATATCCTCCTATCCTTATTAACCTACTTCTGTTCCCACCCTATCCATCCTCTGCTGTTATGTACTATGACATCAACTATACCAATCTAAACACTGATAAAACCAATATGGGGGAAGCGTCAACTATATCGACCTAACTTCCCCAGTAGGCAATTGGCAATCGTCATCACACGTTTAGGGGAGTGTGTCCATCACTGCCCTCCCACTATTCCAGGTTTGGAGATTACACGGTGGGAAATACCTCCACCCCTCCTTACAGCTAGGGTCAACACCCTAATATGGACCACACTACAACGCTGGTTGGATACTTGTCATCGAATAATCCAGTCAGGTAGCCTTGCCACTTGTCATTTACATTTTACCCATGTCATAAGAGTGCATATCAAGTAGATACCAAATGTAATAGAACAATTTACATCATACCTTTCCTCATTGGATGTCTTGACCTTCCCCAATGGAAGAGTAGATCTTGGTTATCATATATTTCTTTCCAATCTGTGGGTTAGTTCTCATCCATGCATATATATAACAACAAAATAGATATAGATATGTTATTTTAAACATCATATTATTAATTCTAGTATCCACGTACCAATTTTTTAGTTCATACTGGAAATAAATCTTACATTAGATAAAACATAATTCCACTAAGTCATTCATGGGATAAATCATATCCACTTAAGCCATACATGAAACAACAATAACTCTGATAAGTCATGCACTAGATAAATCATAACCAAGTAAGTCATACGTTAGGTCATACATCGAACATTTCAATCATCAATACCTAATCCATCTAATGATTTACATAAGTAGTTTCACCTATCCAACTAAATGCATCAATATTACATAGCGTTCACAATTAAATAACATGGAACTGCAAAAAAGAGCCTTAGCATAGGTATCTATCTAAGTCAAAATGGACATCATAAAAGGTCAAAAGTGAGTGGTAATTGTGACATATAGTCTTTGCATCCTCTCAGGTAGCAGATCTTGGGTTAGACTTGTCCTATTGTATCTTAAATTGGTCCACCAAGTGATGCCTAAGCTATCAAACCCTATGTTACGATGTCTTTTATGTTTGACACTTCTTTCAGCCTCTCTGAGCAGTATGGAACTCAGGTCATCCTAAATTTGTATTTAACGAATATTTTGCATTGTCTATATTTCAAGTATTTTGTTGCCTGCTTTTGTGCTCTATCACTATATGCTTACGATGTTTGTATTCCAAACAGAATTTATGGTCATATCACTGCCCATGCGCCTAACCATGTGTTGCTTTTAAATTTCAATATTAAGCCATTCAAGTTGTTGCACCATTGCTTTATCCATGCATGATGGCGTGATGAATAGAGGTCTTGGGGAAATTGGATGCTAATGTTATTGGCAAGACATGTACAGTCAGTGACTCCGTAGGCTGGCCTGGTACCAACAACCTCACTCTTGCCTTCAAGTTGAGAACAAGGCCAATTTCTTTATAAGAAGAGAAATAAGTAATAGAAGGAATCTGAACTAGTAATGGGCCCAATATATGATTATAGAACTCATTTACAGTGATGGCCATTCTTTGCATATTTATAACCATGAATTAGAACTCAGAATGCCACAATTTGTTACAAATTTTCCATGGATGACAACATGTGTGAGTTTCCTCATCTAGCCAAAATATGCTTACTTGACAACCACATTGTCCAAACTGAAGCCATAAACAAAATAAAACAGTTGCACACACCTACCAGGTGCTCTTCGGAATGTTACATCAACCAAAAATAGGTAACCAAGTCCAAGAAAAAAACATATGTGCATTTTGTAAACCTTTAAAGTGCTCATCCCATTAATGTTAATACTTTTTATGATCCATAGGTTTCAATACACATACTTATATCAGTCTTCTAAGCAATGAAAATATTTGACATTTAAACTGATGCATATTAATCTCTAATCAATGCTCATCAAAATTATAAACCATGATATCCAGAGTAGTAAAGACCAGTGCACATTTATCAAAACTATATTCTGTTTACTTATTTATGTTAGTCCTTAAGGTGATGAGAATATCAGATATTCAAACTCATGCATTTTTAATATCTTATAGCTTCTCAATAAGCATAATTAGACCATGTTAAAGGTCAATGTAATTCAGCCTTGATCATGGTCTCTTGTTTTTAGTTTATGCCCTTGCTTTGTACTCGAAAGAGATCAAAATCCGAGGAGTGAATATTACTGAATCTGAATTCGAGAAGGAGATGAGTGAAATACGGGATTCAAAAACAAGAATGTTTTGCATGAATAGTTGGTCACGTTGTTTGTGTTAATAAACACCCTCAGTACATTTACAAGAACAATAAACTAGGTACTTATACTACACATTGTTTTTTTTTGTCTACTTTCATAATAATAATTGTTAGGATAAACATGAATTAATATTTAGAACATTTGTATTTAAAAAAATTTCATAATCAATCTTGAAAAGAGCGAGTCTTGCAAAGAAAAGACGAACCTTTAGTACTTTGAAATTCAATTTCACTAGATACCCTGAGCATGGATCAAAGAAGATCAAGGCGATACTTGAATGGCTTGTTCTAGAAAGTAAAGCAGAGTTAAGAAGTTTCATTTGATAAGTAAATATTTAGAAAATATTTATTAAACATTTTTGGAATAGCTGCAACCTTAACAAATTGCACCAAATGTCAACATTTAGATGAAGTAACACTTGAAAAAGGTATTTAGCTACCCAAAAAGGGAAAATAATATGCCCCATGCAACAATGTATTAAATGCTGTACAGGATGGGATATACAATATTGGACTTAAATGGTGTATATCCCCACTTATATAGCATTGGATGTTCTGTGATGCTTCTTTTGTAGCAGTTGGACTAGTATTGAGTCAGACTCAGACATGTAGGCTTGTAGCAAATTTTAACAAAATTGATGTCAAAAGAAAATATAACATTTCTGGTAAAGAAATATATGCTGTCATTCAAAAACCTTATATTGGCAGCATTATTTCCTACATAAAGAATTTGTTTTGTCTAGATCATCAAGCACTAAGGTATATAAATTCCCAAGAAAAATTATAACATGGACATGGCAATTGGTTCCCATTTTTTCAGATTGTCACTTTTATTATTCAACATATAATAAGCAATGCAATGTTGCTGTGGAAACTTTAAGTAGGTTTTCCATTTAATTATAACTATGCAAACTGAACCATGGGCTTTAATGTAATTGAAGAGGCACAAATAGAAGCACTTTTGGAGAATATTTTTTGGTGGATGGATTTTGCCTTATGCTAGAGAATTGGCTTAAATGTAATAGAAAAGGATTACATGAATTATGCATATTTTGGAAAAAGGGTTTCGAATCTTGCCAATCAATTCAACACTAGAAGCAATTTTGAAGAATATTTGTTGGTGGATGGATTTTTTGTGCAAAGATAGACAATTATGTATTCTGGCTAGATCAATGAGAGAGAAATTGATCCAAAAATTGGATTCAAGCGGGTTGAGAGGAAGCTTTCGCAAAAATAAAGCATTCAGTTAAGTGAGTTGAAGGTTTTGTTGGCCACAATGAGAGATGTGAGTAACTTTATTGTTGCTCGCAAGATTTGTTAAATTGCAGAGGATAGCAAAGCACTAGTTTGCATAAGCCTTCGCCTGTGTTGAATAAACCATGGGCTGATGTTACCATGGACTCTATTTTGGGGTTGCCTCAAACACAAGAGGATGTGAACACTTTATAGTTGAATGCAATGCTGCTGTTGTAGCAATTGGAAGAGTATATATAGTACATCTTAATGAAAATTTGAAAGAGGCCAAAGACAAAATACAATGATGACTTTCCTTTAGTGTTATCACGATCCTAAGACCACACTAAAGCCTAATTCAATTCAGTCAATGTCTTTGTAGTTAATGTTTTGTGAGTAACGGAGTTGTTCATTTATCAATATGGATTTGTCATTCAATAATAATATTAAACGTCCTTTTTTTTGGGATATATACCAGCCATTTTTTTTGGAAGGATACAACTGTGAATGTACTTAAAACTCTGTTTTTAGCATATTATGTCTATTTATTTTTCTTGGAAATTCGTAACAACTATCTCTATGTACACTTTTCTGTTCAACTATGCTGTAGCCCTTTATAATATAAATTCTCCAGTTTCTGTTATAAAGAAATAAACATGTACAAGTGGTTTGATCTTCCTCATCACCTCCATCTTGTCCGTTGGAAAATGTTGCCAATGGGGCAAGGCCTTTCCTTCCTCCTCAGAGACAAAACACTGGCCAACAAGCTTATTGATATTGATCTTAAGTTTTTTTTGTTTCTTTCAAAATTCTTGTTGGCAACTTGTAGCTTCAATGTCCCCATCTTCAATTGGCCTCTTTTTGGTCAGAAATGCATCATCCCCTTCATCCTCATTCCTACATCTCAATTTCTTATAATCTCGGGACATAACACTGGTATCCTTATTGCTAGAGTGATGATCTAATTTGAAGCATTGTTTTACTTGTTTTGACTCTCCATTCATAACATTTCATAAGAAGTCCTCATCTGCACCATCCACATTGCCATCTTCATTCTCACTTCCTTCACTGTCTCCAGGCTTGTGTCTGAGGGATCCACACGCATCGATGTTCTGCACGAGGCTAAAGAAATGTGTAGCAATTGGTTTTACAAGATTATTTCTAGTCGAGAACTACTTCCTCAAATATACTTGGAAGTGGCTATTTTCCATTCTCGACATTTTTGGATGAGAATTCGTTGAATGTTTGCCAACAATTGAGTTTGATGATTAGAGGGTTAACGGATCCCTTAGCGTCTGGAATTGCTCATTTGTACTTGGCTCGTTGTGCACAAGAATTGGTTCCTTACGAAAAATGTTTTCTCACACAGGACTTAGTGATTATATCACATTATTTCAAAGGGTTCTTTCAGGCAATCTAGGTACGAAAAATGATGAAGTCTTATCATGAAAAACAAAGGTATGTCCGCTTGATGGAACTTGCAATTGAATGGATTACTAGATGCATTTTCAATCATGCAGATCAAGAGAGGATTATTCAACTTTTAAGAGATTTTGGGGTTCAGCCAAATGAGTGGAAACCAACTCAAAGCGTTCATCCAGTTTTTGTTTTGGTGCATTTATTGTTGAAGCAGAGAATGTTGAGGCAAATTTTGTGGAGGCGGAGAATGTTGAGCCCATCATTGCTTATCTATAGGTTTTGTAAGGTTTCCATTCAATATTGGGCCTCAGAGGATAAAGTTCAGGCACGATTACAACTCGCTGGTGTATTTTCTCTCACCCTAGTCACTACAGGAATCAGTGTGGGATTCAATTTTCTTGGGCGCGATTTTTATAATGCCCTTGCAAGCAAAGATCAGGAGTAGTTCACAAAAAAAATTACGTATTACCTCGGAGCTTTTGCTGGAGGCATTCCGATGAGCAAATTTCTGCACCCTTGTAGGTCCTTGTACTGAGAGATTATGGAAGGGAAACAATTGGACTGCGATGGTGGCCAAGGATGACAAGATACTATTTGGGCCGCTATTTTGAGAACCAAACTTTCTATAAGATCCAATCACAATCAATCATAACCCATATCAGAGGATTGTTGATGACCTTAGTTCTTTCGTTGTGACTTCCCTTTCATTTGCATTAACATTTTTTTTCTGCAGTAGTAGACTTGATATCATTCATCAACATACTGTTTGGAATTTATCCACCTCTGTTTGTGGTGCTCTTTGTTTATTCACTCGGGGGAATAGGCATCAGTGCCCTTGTAGGAAAGGTTCTTGTAAACCTAAACTTCATGCAAGAAAAAAAAGGAGGCAGATTTTCGTTATGGGCTAGTGCGCATCCGAGAAAATGAAAAGTCAATTTATTTCTATGGAGGTGAAGAGAATGAGATGCAGCTTCTTCTCTAGTGCTTCAAACAATATTATGATAATTTAACTCAATCATTGATTTCATCACGGAACTTGGACTTATTCAACAATGGATACCGATACTTAATTCAAATTTTACCCACAATTTTTGTGGCTCCCATGTATTTCTCTGGCAAAATTGAATTTGGAGTGATGAATCAGTCTTACTTCGCTTTCAATCATGTCTTGGGAAACTTCTCACTAATTGTATACCAGTTTCAGCCTATCAGTGCTTTCTCAATTGTCATTGATCGGTTAGGTGAGTTCAGTGATATTTTGGACCAAAGAAATAGTCTATTGATAGAAGACTCCAAACCAAAGATAACTTTCTTGAAGGTTGATCAGTTTTATGGAACTGCTTCGGAATGTAATGGAGCAGATGCTTTTGAAGTTTGTCCAAAACTTTTGGAAATTGAACATTTAACATTACAAACACCACAATACACCATGACTCTTATTGAAGACTTGTAATTGGTGGTCACTAAAGGAGATCACTTACTGATAATGGGTCCAAGTGGAAGTGGAAAAACGTCACTGTTGAGAGCTATTTCTAGTATATGGTGTTATGGTAAAGGCACTATTAGATTCCATATAAAACAGAGCAATAAAGGATCTGATAGATTTATTTTACAAGGAGCAATTAACAATGATGGGCCAGTGAATGGAACAAACTATCGTACAGAAGACAAAGAACACCAACTCGTAGATGGAACAAAAAGAAGTTCTGGGGCAATATTTTTCCTTCCTCAAAGGCCTTACATGGTTTTAGGAACACTACGCTAGCAGTTGCTTTATCCTACGTGGATTGAAGATCTTATTGCCGTGTTAGAATCAGATTCTCTACCATTTTCATTGAAAACTTCGAGATTGACAAACACACGATGTGAACTTAAACCTATGCCAAATGAAGATGATCTTGTTGGGGTATTGAAGGTTGTATGTCTTGATCATCTAATCACATGCTACAGTGGTTTGGACTCCAACGTTGACTGGTCAAGCGTACATTCGCTAGGTGAACAACAATGACTCGCATTTTCTTGGTTTCTACTTGCACAACCAGAAATTGCTCTGTTGGATGAGTCTACAAGCGCGCTAGATGAAGCTAATGAGGTTCGTCTGTACAAAGAAATTGCAGTTGCGAGAATAAAATATAGAAGCGTCGGGCATAGAAGAAATATATGCAATTATCACAAGAAGATTCTGTGGTTGGAGAATTGTGCATTTGATACATTTGAGCGCAACTGGATACTTGAAATCATTGTTCAAGATAAGACATATTTGACAAATTCAGTTGCATAAATGTTTTCCTTAACTGGTCATGGCGTTGATGGTACTGCAGTGAAGTTGATTCTCCTCTCTAGATGAGCTAGAAGCAGGCATGTATGACATTATTTATGTCTGTTTAGAGACACTGCTATGAGTACTTGGGTCATTATAGAAGCTTGCAAAAAGTCGTGGTATTACTCTTTTTGCTATTGATGAAGTTCATTGTGTGTCCAAATGGGGTCATGATTTTCGACCTGATTACAGGTGCTTGTATGTACTAAGAGAAAAATTCCAGGAAAGCAACGTTGAGTCGGTAAAGCATCATATACCGATTATGGAACTTACTACTACAACTACACATCGTGTTCGAGAAGACATTGTGAATTCCTTGGGCATGAAGCTAGACACAAACATTGTTTTGACATTGTTTTTCAAACCAAATTTGAGGTTCTCCGTGCATCATAGCTAGATCACTTGTCCATCATCTTAGAAAGTGGATTTTCAAGATATAATTGATAGTTATACTCAATAAGGGGCCCCATCAAAGAATAACAAAGCAGGAGTTGATTTTCAAAAGGATTCTATAGACAGGAACAAGGAATCTGCAAGGGAAATTGATTCTGATTAAGATGAAATGTCCTCAAATGAATCAGACTGCAATGAAGAGGAGACCGATGATGATGATATCATTGCAAAAACTAGTTTAATAAAAGATGGAGGAGATACTTGTAAAGGTCACGACATGACAGTCGAATACCTCGAGGATGAGGCTAATGAGCATATGGCTAAAGACTTTGATGTGACATTTGGTGAATTTGAAGGATCTATTTTCAAAGAAGACCACCATTTAGAACTAGAAAGAGGTTCTTTTGAAGCTTTATCAGTTGAGTAACTCCCTATACTAGGATTGGATCCAAGTATCATATACACACCCACAAGAAAAGAGACAGAAATGATAGCGAAATTTCTTAGCAAGTTTGGTGTGAAGGCTGCAGCTTATCATGCAAAGTTGCCAAAAGAACCAGTTGAGGCAAGTCCATGAACATTTTCATCATGATAAACTACAGGTTGTTGTTGCAACTATTGCTTTTGGGATGGGAATTGATAAGGCAAATGTGCGGCGAATTATTCATTATGGTTGGCCACAGAGCTTGGAATCTTATTACCAAGAAGCTGGGAGAGCTGGAAGAGATGGGTTGCTGGTAGATTTCTCTTTATATGTTAACAGAAAAGACTTCCTTCCCTATTACCGAGTAAAAGAAATGCAGAACAAACATATAATGCACTTAATATGCTGTCAGAGTGTTTTAGATATGGTGTTTCTACCACATCTTGTAGAGCTAAGATTCTTGTACGGTACTTTGGAGAGGATTTGATATAGACGAAATGTGGATTGTGTGATGTTTGTGTCAATGGGCCACCCAATTTTGAGAACTTGAGCAGGGAAAGGCAAGAGGTCAAAGTGATGCAGTTAAGTATACACATGGCAGTGATAAAAGTTCTAAATTGTCAGTAGAATGAAAAAAAATCATTAATTTAGTCTTAAATGAAATTAGTTCCACATAATTTTTATAATAAAAATTCTTCCAAGTAACTTTGAGGGTTATAAACTCTTTTAATGGAGATTTGGGTCTAGCTGGTTTTGGGTCTAGATTTTGAAACTTGGCTCTGATACCATGTGTGAGGCTCCTTCCTAAGGTCCTCTAACTAAAACTAAATTTCTCTAATATTAAACACAATAAGATGGGAAATAACATATTTATATCTAAACATTTATTTGATGATAATATACCATTAAAATTTATTTACCACTAATTAAATATGTAAGAATTTCATTGCATTCATTTAATTAAATAATCAATAAAAAGAGGAATACCTGTTCCAATAGCTTAGTTAAGATGCTCTTGAGCTCTTGACTCTTGTTGGGATGCTCCTCTTGACTACCAGACTGGATTTAATTCCCAACCAACTAGGAAATATTTCCTAGCCACAGGTTCCCTAGCCCTCTGAGCCCAAGTCTAACCAGATGTAGTGTGTCCAAGTTGAACA